>JAJMSJ010000043.1:0-53553 GCA_030578535.1 Yamadazyma tumulicola
ATATTTAGTCGAAGTGATTAAAGAAAAAGGAAAGTCTCTGATTTTTTACAAAGTCGGGTATAAGCTAGGGTTTGATTGGGAGTATTGGCATTTTACTGTTTTTTATTGTTTATTGTTTGTCATTATGGCGTCATTTTTTGCTTTGGTTATTCTCCTTACACCTAAACCTAAACCTTACACCTAAACCTATATAATGTCTATTGGCCTATATAGAAATCGTTTGAATTTTAAGATATCTGCAATACAAGCATAAAAGTTCATTCTTTACCTGAGCTTATGGTTCCCTTAGGCGAGATCAAACGGGAGTTTTTCCGTTTATTCTCTTCACCAATGACATCACCAATTACTGTGGATGGCGGTGGTGTATTATGGTGGGTTGCCCGCAGGCAGTTGACTCAGATACCGTGTTTCCAACACTTTGTTGGCAATTTCGCGGACATAGTACCGAGTCGCTATGGTTTTGGGGGCGATAATTAGAACTAAGTAAGGGGACAGCTAAGGCTGACCTAATGGGAAGAGTGAAGCAATAATATATAATATGATGTGATTTGGACTACTAGGAGTCACACGTTGCGGTACCGTTAGTTTGCGCCTTTCAGTTTACAGCTCGTTACTTACCGTCAAAAGGAATGTGCAGAATAAGACTTTAGTAGATAAGAACTCGGGTGATATTGAATCAGGCCAATTACTAGCATTAATGGGACCTTCAGGGAGTGGTAAGACTACTCTTTTAAATTACTTAGCAAACAAGAACAAGCTAAATGGCAGTGGTACCACCAGATTCAATGATTCATTAATTTCCAATAACAAATTGAACTCTATAACCAGATTTGTTGAGCAAGAAGATCATTTGGTCGGTTCATTAACGGTAGCTGAAACTATCCATTTTGCTGCAAAGCTTAGTGGATTGAAAACCACATCAAACTCCTTCTTCTCATCTCCTCCACAATTCAACTACAGTGCGTTACCAATCTCACCTCCATTGGCCATTATAAATCCAATACTCCGCTCAATCAAACTATCACCAACTTCTCGCCAACTTCTCGCCAACTTCTCGCCAACTCTCGCCAACTTCTCGCCAACTTCTCGCCAACTTCTCGCCAACTCTCCTCGAAATCCTCGCTAATCTTCAATTCATCCTTAAATCCCCATCATCTCCACCGAAAGATCGATTCCTTCCGCACAAACAGTGGTGACGATGGACGACGATAAAACGGTTCGTCTCCTCGGGCTCATCGACGCCTACGAATCCACGGCGGAGCAGATGAGAGAGGCTTTTGCCTCTAGTTTTCTTGACCTTTCGAAGAAGAAGCTTCTTCATAATTTTGTTCATGATTTACGTCCACGTCCGGCGACGATTACCGTCACAACTCTGCCTTTTGCAGTGGTAAATGGGGAGTTTGAGGCATTGGAGGGGAAGTCGGAGATGGAAGAGAAGTCTGAGGCATTAGAGAAAGAGTCTGAGGTATTGGACGAGAAATCTGTACAATTGGAGAAACAATCTGGATTAAAGGAAGATTCTGTACAATTGGAGAAACAATCTGAAGTATTAAAGGAAGAATCCGAAATATTGGAGCAAAATGAGCCTGAATCAGTTCTACGAAACCGTTTGGCCAAACTCACGTTACCAGACGACTCTTCCAGCACGTCGGCTACTGTGGAGACAATTACAGACACAACTACCTCCAGTTCAAGTACGGGAGCCTCTTCCACCTCGAATAGAGACTCCAACTCAAATAAAGAGTCTACTTCCACCCCAAGTAACGTCTCCACCTCAAATAGAGACACCACCCCAAACACCTCCACAAAGAAACCAAACCCCCGGACCCAGTTCGGCCTCGTCAATCTCCTCCCCTTGCAACACCTGTTCATCCACTGCCTCGAATTATGTGTCACCTTGATCAACCAACGACAGCAGCTTCAACTGCTTCTTACAGAGCTAGAGAATGCCTAGAATGAACTGTATTACTCACTAAATAGATCACTATCATGTTCATAGTCTTCAGGATTGATCTCGCTATCTTCTTCCTCTCCTTCTCCCTCTTCTTCTCCCTCTTCTTCTCCTTCATCCCCATCGTCTCCTGCAATCTTAACTTTCTTCTTCTTCTTCTTTTCAACGTTCTCTGCCTGTCTCTTACGTCTTTCTTCCCTAAGTTGACGCTTTTGTTCGGCTTTTCTTTCCAACTGCTGCTGCTCTTCATTACTCTTGGTCACGATGGCGTGGTAGATGGTTTTTGACGTGGTCAACCCTTCTTCGATCTTCACTAACGTCATGTCAATCCGTGGCCCCAACTCGGTCAATTTTATCGCTTTCTTTCTAACTGCTTTCTCCGTCTCTTTCTCCGTCTCTTTCTCCTTCTCTGGGTCTTTTAATTTCTTTGCAACCGTCTCCGGGGTGGCAAAAACTGCATCGTCGTCTACCTCTGACTCACTGGTCATCCCTACACTATATGGATCCAACACCAAGTCGGCAATGTCCTCTTTCTCCCCAAGTTTAGGCAACGATTTGTTCAATTGATGACTCTGCACTAATTTCCTAATACCTCTCGAACTATCCACCGTCTTGGTGTCTATGGCGTAGTGACGGATACCCACCTTGCCCTCGTGGTAGTTCACCATCAACACCCTCCGGATAGACCCCAATTTCGTCGACTGGGGCTGGATTGATGGGAACAGGCTCTGCAACATTGTGAGCAACAACTTCACATGGGGAGGCGCTTCAGCGCCAGAAGAACCGGAGAAACCATTCATAACGAGCAACGGAGGGTTCTGGTACTCCACCCCGTCCTTGCTGATTGACTTTGCGTGTTTTAACACCCTGGCGACGTCTTTCATCAACGAATATTGTTCCACCTTAAATTGTACCATAGGACCTCGGGGCATCTTCCCAAGTCTCACGGTGATATTCCCACTGTCGGACTGGTTGAACACCCACATGTGGGACACCCCTAGAGGACCGGCCATGACAAAAAAGTCCTTAAGTCTATTACTTTTACGTTCTTTCAATCTCAATGCTGTGTGAGGAGCCATCACGTACCTGAAATCTCGAACGAGTTGGCTTAGCGAAGAATTTCGAAGAGCCAGACCCAAATGGAGTACCATGGATCGAGGTATGGCCCCTGCTTCTTCCTCGCTCATCTTCTTGTGGGTTCTAGTTTTGGTTCTTTTCTTCATTTCCGTAGTAACTTCTGATAAAAATTGCGATGCGATGAGATGCCACTAAATCCTACGGGAATGGCGTGGTGAAGGAGGGAGTTTTGGCTTCTGCATCGCCAATTCGACGTCAGGGGAGAGTTTGGGGCGATAAGTTGTGCCCGAGGTCCAAACGGGGAGAAATTACCGAGGAGAGACGACTTTGAACGAAGTAGTTTAACAAGAGAGTGTTGATATGTAGTTTGATAATTTGATGATTTGTATAATTGTGAAGGTCAAGTCGCTCATGAAGAAGGTCTGTATTATGTCCCAGTAGTAGTTGTTCTCTTGAACTTTTCTGTCTTGTAGTGGTTGTTTTGGCGAAGATTAGGGGTGTTTATCTTGTAAGTGTTATTATAGAGAAAGTCTTTTAGAAACCATATCTTCTCTCTTTTGTTGTTTCTTCTTTGTGTTTTGTGGTTAGAATTTGATTCTGCTTCTTGCTTTTGCATTGCCTTATCACGGATTCGTATTATGGTTGCTCAATAGTGATAGATCTCGATTTACATGAAAATGGTGAATTACGAAAGAGGAAGTGGAGAAGGTGATAGGCGGGGGACTGGTAGCGGGGGTGGGATATAGATGGGACAGATAGAGTATAGATGGGGCTGATAGTAGGAGTAGAGGTAGAATTACACAGCAGCTGAAAAGAATACTGGAACAATGAATTAAGACCAGAGAACGAGACTTAATCTTCTTTTTACAGGTTATTTCAATATTTTACTCTAGACCCTGATTCAAGACTGTGAATAGAGCTACTTGGAACAGTTTAGAGAGCCTTAGTGGTAGAATAGTAGTGCAGCTGTAAAAAAATACCGTGACGATGAATTAAGACCGGCTGGAGAAGAGCCATAATTCTCTTTCTTCTGTTTCTGTACTCCACGGTTGGCTTTAAATCCACGAATAGTCTGATCTAGGACAGATTATTGAGCTTAAGAACAGACAGTACAGCTGCTGATAACAACTCTTGTAGATAAGGATCAAGACGAAAATGAGACATAACCTACTCTTTTTCTGCCTTCATACCTGGAACTTGACTCCGGATTCTGATCCAAGGCTCTAAATGGAGTATTTTGGACAGATAATAGAGCTTAAATAGAGATGGTACAACACAGTAGCCGAAAATGAATACACCCCAAACCGCCTATCACTAAAGTCGTGTCTTCCTCATATCCCCAGTCTATGCCAAAACCCATTTTTCGCATAATCTCATCTCATCGCCATTATGAATACCCAAGCTCTTGCAAAAAAGATCAAACAGAAGGCGCAAACCGCCAGGAAAAAGGCTGAGAGCCCTCCTGGCGAAACCACAACCCCCAAGAGCCCCATTGCCGACTTCTCCGGTGACGAAACCCCCGAAAATGACGAAAACACCCCCGAAACATCGCCAGAAGAAATCACATCGTTCCACCAACTCGACCTCCAACCAGACCTCCTCCAGGCGCTCGAACAGATGAAATTCACCACCCCCACGCCCATCCAGGCCCAGGCTATCCCCCACGCCCTTGCGGGAAAAGATATCATCGGATTGGCCCAAACAGGGTCGGGAAAGACGGTAGCGTTCGCTCTCCCCATTCTCCAGCAGCTCTGGCACGACAAACAGCCGTACTACGGGCTCGTTCTCGCCCCCACGAGAGAATTGGCGTTCCAGATCAAAGAGACCTTCGACGCCTTGGGCGCGGGCATGGGAGTGCGGTCGGTGTGTGTGGTGGGAGGCATGGAGATGATGGACCAGGCCCGAGACCTCATGAGAAAGCCCCACATCATCGTCGCCACTCCAGGGAGAATCGTCGACCACCTCCAGCACACCAAGGGGTTCAGCTTGAAGGCGCTCAAATACTTGGTCATGGACGAGGCCGACCGACTCCTCGACATGGACTTTGGGCCCGCCCTCGACAAGATCTTACAGGTGGTGCCCCTCCACCGTACGACGTACTTATTTAGCGCCACGATGACGACGAAGATCGCCAAACTCCAGCGGGCGAGCTTGCGCCACCCCGTGCGGGTGGCCGTCAGCACCAAGTACCAGACGGCGGACAACTTGGTGCAGTCGATGATGGTGGTGAGTGACGGCTACAAGAACACCGTGCTCATCCACCTCCTCACCACCTATCGCCGGCGGTCGGTGATCGTGTTCACCCGTACCGTGGTCCACGCCCAGCGTACCGCCACCGTGTGCCAGCTTCTCGGGTTCGCGGCGGTGCCGTTGCACGGGCAGTTGTCGCAGACCCAGCGTCTCGGGGCGTTGAACAAGTTTAAGGCGGGCAAGGCCACGGTGCTAGTGGCCACCGACGTCGCCGCCCGGGGGTTGGACATCCCCGCGGTCGACGTGGTGATAAACTACGATATTCCCACCGACTCCAAGGCCTACGTCCATCGGGTGGGGCGGACGGCTCGTGCGGGCAACAGCGGGCGGTCGGTGAGCTTGGTCACCCAGTACGACGCCGAGTTGTACCTCCGCATCGAGGCGGTGTTGGGGCGGAAGCTCCCCAAGGACACCGTGGCCCCCGAGGAGCTCCAGAGCTTGCACGGCCACGTCGACCGGGCGGTGGCCGAGGCGGTGAGGCAGTTGAAGGAGCAGCATGGACGGAGACGTCGAGAGAAGTAGCGAGGTTGTAATTAATAAACAAATCATTCCTACCCTATTACCTACTCTATATTTACTCCGGGACGCTGTGTTGGTCCAGGGGCGCCCAAGGAGCCCCCATAAGTGGTGCTACCGCCTTAGATGGTGCCCCCAAAGTGCACGGGACACTCGCCGTAGCCTTTCCTGTTGAACCAGTCCTTGATACACCGGTAATGAAACACACAAAGACACTCTAATCGCCCCACCTTGTCTCCGGGGCGTAACTCCTCGAGGCACACCACGCACTCATCGAAGGCGGGGGGTTCGGCGAACAACGGTTCTCCCTTCAAGTCCCCCAGCATGTCCACCGTGGTATTGGACCCCACGCTGGTGCCCCCGGTGTCGGCGCTGCCGACGATCGACTCGTACTGGGGCTGGGGGATCGGGGGCATGTTGTACACCAACATCTTGTTCTTGGGATGGCGCCCCTGGTACCGTTGGTGGTGCAAGCTGAAGTCGTAGGAGGAAACGCAGTCGTTGACGTGGGTTTCTTTGAACGACTCAAAGGCGCTGGCAGTGTCGCCGTCGGTGGCACCGAACTCCCGTCGCAAGTCTGTCCCACACACGGGGCACAAGTTGTCGTCGCTGGCGTCGTCCACCGACGCCGCTGCCGAGTCGATGGCAAAGGTGGTGGTGCGGGAGGCGTACTTGGTGACGCTACGACCCGAGGCCACGCTGCCACCGTCGGGGGCAAGGGCGGTACGGATCATGGCGATGTCGTCGGCGCAGGGGTCACACGTACGGTAATTGTCCCTGGGGTTCAGGGTGGTGACGCTGCCGTTGTCGACGATGATGGTGTGGGGGAGGTATCGGATGGTACGTCGACTGCAGCTGCCACACACCACCCGGCCACACTTGCGGCAGTGGTGGCGTCGGTTGAAGAGGGTGAAGGGGTCGTGACAAATGGCACACCCGGGGGCCTCGGCGTCGTCCTGCCACCTGAGTTCCATTGGTGTGTGTTGGGGTTATACAGCCGGTTGCGGGTTTTTAATACGGTTTTAACCTTCGAAGTTGGTTGAAAGCCTCTAATGGAGTTCAAAACAAAACTTCTGGAATAAATCTGGTTGAAAGCTACGGTTCAAAACTTCTGATTTTGGCCGAAACTTCTTCAAAGCTTTCAATCTAGCTCAAAACGTCTAATAGGGTTTAAATCCCCTAATATGATCTGTGTGATAAAGCTCCCGTGGCAATATAGCCGTTTCTTGGACTCTGAAGCTTCTTATAAAGTTCGGAGCTTTACTTGGTCCAAAACCTCGGGTTTAAAGCTTTGATCTGACGCTTTTTACCTGGTTCAAACTCCTACTCTAGTCCAAACCGTTATAAGACTCTTTTGACTCTTAAGATGACTCTCAGACACCAACGTAAATGTTCTAAGTCGTAGTTTGGCTCCAAAACCACTCAAAAAGACCTTAAAGTTCCTTGACACCAATAATCTCCTTAACTTAACACTAGAGTACCTTGACACTAGTACAACCTCTTTCGGTATATGAACTACAGCGCCTTCACAGCTTTTCCTCCTAGGTGGCGGCTACTGCTCCTTATCTTATATCACTGAATGATCTCAGTAAATCTCTCGGAAATTTCTCGCTGAAGCTCGTTGTTTCGCCTAAAGACTTCTTATTGCTTTCGGGACTCTCTACGGCCTTCTAGAATCAATGTATCTCCAGCGGTGATGCCGTTGTTCTGCAGTGTTGTGGCCTTTTGATTTAGTCTCCTTGCGAGTTTTTCCCCGCGGTTTCCACCACCGTTTGGTGCGGTTTCCGCCGCCGTTTCTGCCCCCGCGTCCACCGTCTTGGTACCGTTGGTGCCGCATCTGCTACCGTCTCTCGCACCGTGCCGGTATCGCTACCACGTCGACCCACCACCTTCGCGCCAGCAGGGACGTTCTTGGGGACGTTTCCCGCGCTCTATCGCTACAATGACTGACAGACTAACCCAACTACAAGTCTGCTTAGACCAGTTGGTGGAGCAGTTCCACGCTGCTGTAAGCTACGTCACCGCCAATAGCGACCCCGCGTTGGTCGACGACGACCCTCGAAGCGTCATAAATATCGCCGCAGAGGCCCCGGTGGCCGAAATTCACCATGAAGACGGACCCTCTCTTCCCCGGTCTAAATCCCCCGATAAGGGGTCGACGTTGTCTGAATTGGCGATAGATATCGTGGTAAAGGCCCGGCAGATCACCATGTTGATCCAGGCGTTGCCGGGGGTCGGCGTGAGCGACGACGATCAGATGACGATGATCTCCAATCTTGCCCGAGAATTGGCCGAAACCGAGAACCGCCGGGCGGAGAAGATCCAGCAGAAGGAGGCCATGGTGAAATGGTGCGAGCAGTTGATCGGTGATGTGGCAGGAGGCATTTCTTCGGCGAAGGTGTAGGGGTTTTTCGAAGAAATGGGGATCTTTCTAGTGCTAAACCTCTGCCGAAGCCTCCTACGGGCCACATTCCGTATAATGACATATAATGTAGATGTATAGAGTCACTACGATCTCAAGGCACCTTCTGGTACTGAATACGGGGTGACTGTTAAAAAAAATAAACGTGTATTTTAAAATATCGGAAAACCACCAAAGGCTCTCACGATACTGTCACCAGCTACTGCTGGTACGCCTCACAGTCAAAATCCCATGAAGCAAACCACCGCGCCCCGTTACACCCCTTAGCTGTCCACGGGCTGCCGTAGATCAAGGGAAACATCGTCCAGTAGCACACCGCCGTCAACAGAATTACCACCGCCATCATCGCCCACCCCTTCTTGCCACTATAGTCAACCACGTATCCCATGGTCAAGATCCCACAGTACAATGCCGGCAAGTAGTGGTGGAGGAAGAGCTGTCGCTCCATGTAAAAGTAGGGGACGTAATTAATGGCGAATCCCACCACCGTCTCAATCACCGACTGATAGAACACCTTGGTACGCCACGATTCTACCACCACGCTGAAGGGGCTGAGGTGATTAATCGCATACACCACGAGTTTGACCACCACCAAAGCTATAGTAACTGCGGTGAAGTAATACACTGCGACGTTTCCCACGAGATAGACGTGGCTGCCCTCCTCCGCTGCCGTCTTGGGCCTAGCGTTGGTGGAGAAGTAGTTCACTCCTTGGATGGTAAATGGCCAAGTCTCGGGTGTCGACTGGTACGGATGTCTTTTCGTCAATTGGCTATTCAACTGCCACACCACCTTGTGGTACTCCCAGAGCTTCTTGTACAACGGGTAATGGCCCAAGCGGACCTTTGGCCGTCCCTGTTGTTGTTTGTGGCTATTTTTCTCGATGTACCAAAGACTATTGGGAATCGTTGCCTCTTTAATACACAAAACCTCGTTCTGGCCAAAGCCGTAGCTGGGCAATCGCCCCTTGTGGCTCATTACGTGGCACCCAGTGCTTTGGTGCACTAGCTGGAACACGCTTTCGGTAGCATGCAAACCCACCATTGCCGTGGCGGGATCAGCATGAGATTTGTGGTTGAGGATTCGGATCTTAAAGTCGTAATCGCCGTTGGCCAACATGTCCCGGGTGCCGTTGCACGCTACCTGAAGCGCATAGTCTTTCTCTGTCACTGGAGGACGGGAGTCTTTGTTCACCACGAGGAACTTCTTTGTGTGGCGGTGGAATAGTCTCACAACGTCGCCGTCTTTGATGGGTCTAAATGTGCCATACAAGTAGTCATCGGTGCGCTTGTTCTTGGGGTGGACCTCCCACTCGTTACTGAAGTCGGTGTGGGAGTCGTACAACGTCACCTGTTGGAGCGAAGACCCTTTGTAGTTGTAGGGATGAGAATGGAGATAGCTTTCCATTTCGTTGTGCTTGAGGGTTACTGAGGCTCCGTACGACACCTCGAGCGGCTCCGACGTGAGCCAGTCGCTGTCGGCAAAACTAGCCTTGAATTGAGGCGATAATACCCCTGCCCGTCCCATTTTAGGCAAATAATGCAAATGGACGGCAAAGAAACCGCAATAAATCGTCAACGGTACCACCACCAACGCTATAAATCGGCTGATCAAATGGCCAAACCACTGTCTGTCAGTGACATGAAGGTCTCCCAAAAGCCTCCATAGCTGGATCGCCGAAATGGCCCCGAACCAAAGGTATACCAAAACTCCGGAAATTTTGGTGGAAATCGTCAAGCCAAGGGCTACCCCTGTGACCACCAAACACCGCCACCACCCCACTGTGAACTGCGGCTGCTGTTTGAACTTGCTGTAGCAGTAATAACTCAAACTGGTGCAAAATAAAAGACTGGAGTCCAAAAACATAAACCTCGATTGGGTGATGCTGGAGTTCTCCAACAACACCACCGCAGCGGTAAACAGTGCCGGACCCACCCCCGAATACTGGGCTCGCATCGTGAGGTACGCCAACGGCACTGTGGCCGCCCCAAGGGCCGCCAGAAGCACTCTCATGGCCACAAACGGCACATCGTGATATTGGTCGCCTATGGCGTCGAATCCAAACTTTCCGTCAAACTGTCGTATCTGGGCAAGCCAGAAGTAGCAGAGCTTCATGAGTGGCGGGTGGACATCGAGGTAAAACTTGCGTTGAAAGTAGGAGTTGACAAAGCCGCCAACATGAACTTCGTCGAAAACTACCTCGTCGGGGACGGGAAGCTTGTAGAACCGCACCAACACCGCGGCAGCAGTGAGGAGAAACAACATGAAGTGGTCTGTGGCCATGAGGGACGTTGAAACTGTAGGGAATGAGTAGAAAGAACGGCCAATGCCGTTGTGGTAGTTGGGAGGGAGTTTCATAATTGACGGTGCGCGTTTGTCGGTGGGAAGAGGGAGGATGGCGCGAGGATGGTGCGAGGATGACGCGAGGATGGCGGGAGGTGTGGCGAGGTGTGGCGAGGTGTAGCGAGGTTGGCACTAGCTCTGGCGAGGTGTAGCGAGGTTGGCACTAGCTCTGGCGAGGTGAGGGTGAAGCTTCTGGTACGAGGCCAGGGAAGGGATTTAACACGAGCTCTCTGACGAGGTCTAAGAGTTTTAACTTCCCACTGATTCACTAATCTCTTGATGAAGCTGACACAATAGTGGAGGTACCCTGCTAATACAAAGCAGAAAGTTGTGTTGTAACTGAGACTTCCCTTGTTGATTTTATGTTCTATGAACGTAATTTGTAGATTTCACTATATTTCATGATTCAGAACTATTCCAGTAATGGAGCTATTTACTGGACTGAAAGTCAAAGTAACCTCATAAATAAAGAATAGTTATACGCAGCATTGCAAGGCATAGTAGTTGGGTGGAGTCGTCCTGTCTTCAGCTCACAGTGATAGACTTATCTTTTGGTTATTCGTGTTCTGACACATCTTCGTTATACTGTTGTAATTGAAAGCCACTAGTTCTGATTGCACAACGATACCTATAAACTTATGGCCCTAGTAGTCCTTTTAGGTGGATGCTTTGACGTAAACTTACCCATATCTTTCAGAGTAGAAGATATCTCCACTGAATTTAAATACCATCTTTCTGGTCTGTGACAGCACCAAATCGTTTCTTACCGTCACAGCTGATAATACTAAGTACTTCCCTCCAGCTCCACACCAATTGACTTGTTACTGTCCCATCTGCTATTCAATACCAATACTGCCTCTCTAATCACTGTTACTCATACCGACACTATATTAACACTATATGATGCACGAATCGCTCCCTTCGCTTGGATAGCTACAATAATAACACTGCTGTTACAGCTCTATTTGAAAAGGTTGAGTAGTTCTGACTTTTTGTTCACTCCACTCTTTAAAACTCTTAAACCTTTATACCTACGATACTCTTAAATCTCCATTTTGACACTACATCAGTTCCATTGAATCCAACTCTTTGACACTCTATTTACTCCAACATCTACCGCAATACCATCCCATCACCTCAATCCCACTAATATCCCAAATAGAGACCTCCTCCTCGATCTCCCAACTCCTCTATTATCGTGCTGAGGTACTCAGACTCCGGATCCCACCCAAGCTTCGCCGTACATCGAATATTCTTCACCAACGGTAGCCTTCCGTCAGTCAATGCCAATGCTAAGTCTAGGGGATGCAATTTTGTAGACGTCCCTAACATTCCGCTGCTATCGATGTACAAGTTCTTCAACGGCCTTTTAGAGGTATATATCAACACATCATCATCGAAAAAGCCACTGGAGATGTAATCCACATACACAAGTAACGTGGTCAAGTTGGGGCAGTACCTCCAAATGCCATCAAGTGAATTCTCCTTCAACTTCGGCATGGGATACTCTACCTTGAGTGTCTTCAAATTGCGGCCAAACTTAGCTAAAAGACAGTTTATGCCGTAATCTCCAATCATAGGACAATGGGCAAGCTCTAGCTCCACAATAGATAGCGGGAGGTGGGACTGAACCAAAAAATCGTCAGAAATCCCACCAGAAATCCTTAGTGCCGATAGCTTTGGCGGCCAATGAATCTGCAGTATCATGCCAGGATCAATCTCGATCGAAGACCGAGGAAACAGGAGTTTCTCCAAGTCATTTAGGTTCCTGATGGAGTTGAAAAGCTCCTTCAAATTCAACGTTTCCGACACTAGCCGCAAGTCCAAGATCTTCAATCGCTGGCAGTTTCGTAAGGCAAACAACGGCCCCAAGCCAAAGCTTGTTTGGGGAGCCACAAAGTTCTCTAGCTGCTTCTTTGACCGTTTAAGAAGTTTGGCTACGAATGCGTTCTTTCCCAGCTGAATGATATAGGACAAATCGAGCTGTTTGATGTGTTCACCGATCCGCTTGTTGGTGGAAATCGTCTCCACAAAGGCAAAGAAGTTGGTGGCTCGTAGTAGTGGATAGTTGTATATCATCGGGAGAAGCATCTGGTAAAAAAGCTTGTTGATGGTAAGGAATTTGGGCTTGAGCTGGCAACGGAAATAAAGAATCTCGAAAATATACATCATTAACTCCAACGGTAGTACCATCTGATCAATATCTAGCTGCTGTGGAATGTCAAGGACCATAGTTACGGGAGTGAGAGCGTGATGAAGTACATCGACCTTCTCAAACTGAGATAACGGCCATCGTTGGTCAGTTTTCCCAGGAGTTTCGGGGAAATCTTCCTCCAGCTCTTCGTCACTAGTAGCCTTGGGATCGGACGACCGGTAGACGTACTTTCGGTACGGCGGCTGGTACTTCTTAGGTCTACGTTTGTTAGCTATTGTGACTGATTATCGCGAAGAAGTCCGTAGATGCCTTAAATCAAAGGATATTTTAGCTGTAGATACAGTATCAGTCCCCTAATTTGGCCCGATGTTCGACCTAGTCGCTTCTACAGGAGACAGGTACACTTGAGGATCCACCAAATCCAACTTTTGGTGGAGTTTTCTCGTCGGAAATGCCGTATTTTTGAGCTGAGGATCAGGTCTTCGCTCCGGACGTAGATGGAACTCCCGTGCCTTGAAGTCTTCCTTATGCAATCCCATCACGGGTGTAACCACGAGAACTTGGAATAGCACTCGGGGCACGAAGAATACTATCATTACTACAGAGGAAACAACTCGGTAAGGAACGTCAACAGTAACGTAAACCCATATCTTCACCATCTTTTTGCATGATCCACAATAGGTGTCGATTAGGGACCAACAATAGGTGGTTAGGGTGTGAAAATTGCCTATAACATAGCGAGTGAACAATTCGAAGCTGATGGTTCTAACAATAATGACTTTTTGTATCACCTTAAGCAGAGAACCGTCGATTTTGATAATGAAAGGAAGAATACTCCGATACAATATCTCCGATACCACCCTGGGGTCCCTTAAGACCTGCCAGATGGAATATTGTGTTACCAAGTTCTTCACAAGAAAGACGAACTCCTCAATTATCTTGTTCAAGGTAGTTTGAGATGCCTCTGATTCGTTGTCCAGAAGGTAATCTTTGAGGGGGGTGTGGTTTCGAGTGACTATCTGCTTGAATTTCGACGTAGGGGGCAATCCGTGGAGAGAGTAATCCAATTGAAGGGGTTTGGACGGAGCCTTAGGAAGGCGAGACTTTACTAGCTGAGACTTTGCAGGCTGCGACCCGGTGGTATTACAAGGGACAACAAGCTCATCATCTTCGAAAATCGTACTCAAACTAGCTCCGACAGAATCGTGTTTGTTCAGTTTTTTTTCATCTCCGTTTGCCATATAAGACCCTTTTAAGGTGCTCTGACCGTCCATATTCAACGGGAAAGGCAGGAACTGAGAGTTGGATACTTCCGGTTTCAATTTTACAGTTTCCAGCAAGGTTTTATAAAGATTAATGAGCTCATCAAGTTTAACCTCATACCGATGAAGTTCTGAGTTTTGCAGCTGTATTCGTTTGGATTCCAGGTCATTTGCATTTTCCTTTGAAGCTAAGTCTTCGGGGTGTAAATCTACCGATCGGGGAGATTTTGGCTCCTTATTCTCGTCAGGATTGTAGAAATCATCGAGATTAAACTCGGTAATCAAATTATATTCGTTTTCAAAGCTCAACGACCCGTCTTTGACCCGTTGAAGTAACACCAAAATGATCTTGAAACACCCCCAAATGAAAAATAACCCCACATTCAAGTTACTGAACACAATAGTCTTTCTGGATTCTTCGACTATGATGAAATTTCTCGTCCAAACCATCAAAAACGAACAGAAAACATGCCCCAACACCCCAATAGCAAGAGCTATATACTCAGACACTATGAGCTTTTTGATTTTCAAGATGTTTTCGTTCAAATGACGTTGAATCCCACCGTGATGTATCAAATGATTGGAATTGATGTGATTCAATACCTTCTCTTTGGCCAGTCTAACCTGATTCAACCAGCTCCATGGCCACTCAATGACAAACCTCACCACCCACGTTATCATGACGATGATTAGGGAGTCGGTGATCAAGATGGCAATGTCATTGGTCGAAGGGGAGTTGGGAATAACCGGAACCACCACGGCCAAAATCGACGGAAGCAACACGATTCCAAGGGTAAAGTATCCCGATCGAGGATTGGAGTAGTCGTATTCCATATGAGTGGTAAACGACATGATTGACTCCACTTCTCGTTCTTTTCCTGGTTTTCCACTTTTACCATTTTTCTTACTACCCATGCTGTGAAGGGAGTTCTGACTCAAACGCCACAAAAATCACAAGTATTGTTAATTGAAGTCGCAGCTACGCCTGGAGTGCTTTTGGGTCCCTATTGATGAGTATTTAGTTGTTTAAATGGTGATTACTCTGTTGTGATAAGTCTCTGAAATTTTGCAACCGATAGATCGCGAGGGATTGTCTCGTATTTAACGGTGACCAAATAGATCTCTGTTAGCCTGGTCCCTTTCTGGGGCCATCTGGGCCGCTACTAGATCCACCTGGGCCGCTACTAACCCAGATGGAGCTAGTAACACCCCCGTGGTTATCGCCGACGGTTATCGCCGATTGCGACATTCATTCGGATATTCATCTCCGAGAAATGTCATACTCCCCGACTTCGAGAAGTGAAAAATTTTCCATTAAGGAGTTTAAGATGGTTTTAGTTCAAGACTTGTTACACCCTAGCCCCGCCTCAGAGGCACAAAAGCACAAGAAAAAGCAGTTGGTGCAGTCGCCAAGATCATACTTCATGGACGTCAAGTGCCAGGGATGTTTGACCATCACCACGGTGTTTTCTCATGCCCAAACTGCCGTGACCTGTGACAACTGTTCCACAGTGTTGTGTACTCCAACGGGAGGAAAAGCCAAATTAACCGAAGGTTCATCATTCAGAAAGAAGTAATTGATCACATTATGGGATTGTGGTCACGATAAATGATTAATGATGGGTATTTAAATATATATGTTACCGTTTTTATTTACAAGATCTATTTACAGTTACTTGCCGTCAAATTTAGTGGGATCGACGTCGAAGTTGGCTCTTTTCCCTTTGAGTTTGTATTGCTTGGAGGCCTCTAGGTTGGTTGCTAAGGAGTCGCTCAATTTCACCACATCGTTGAAGTCTTCTTCGGCGTGGCTGACGAGTTTTTTCCATTGTTTTCGTCTCTGTTCCTTTTTGAAGCTCTTCTTTTCGATTTTCGAAAGGGTATCGAGTTTTTCTCTTCCCTTGTCACTCAATTGGTTCTTCACCTGGATGCTTTTTTTGCCTAGACCCCATAAATCGCCTTGTTTCACCTTTCGAGCGTCATGGTAGACCTGTTTTCCCATGCTCTTGGGAATTTGCCATACTTCGATGTTGCCCGAGGGAGCACAGGTGTGTAGTTTGACGTTGTTCTTGAGTTTGGTGGGAATTGTAAGGATTCGAGGCCAATTCATTTCGGTATCCTCCGCCACTTCTGAGCTGTTGAATTCTCTTTGGAATTCGATGTTTTTGATCTCCTGAACATCATTGGAGGCTCTCTTGGCTATGAGGTAGGAAAACTGTCCGTTTTCGGTGTTTTTTCCTCCTGGACGGCCCTTTCCAGCGAGATTTTTTAGCGTACCTCGATTCAATTTGCTCAATCCAAAGCCATCGTCAGCAGCTTTGTCCCAGGTGGTTGCAAGACGTTTCCCCTTCTTTAGTTCCATGGTGAATTTGGGTCTTTCGACGATATTATCGAAAGAGCACCAACTTAATTTGTGCTTATGTGATGGGATCTTGTAATATTTGGGGTCTCCCATTTGAAGAGGACATTTGGAGTGGTGGGGGCATGGAGCTATAATCTGTAGATGATAATCCACACTCTGAGGGCCGAGGGAAGATTGAGTTTCTCCAGTTTCAGGAGATTCTTCCACTTCAGTGAGTTCAAAATTCTCGTCATCTTCGAATTCAAACTTCAAATCGTCTTCGGAAACCTTCCCGTGTTCTTTTTCAATCGACGTTTCCAACTCACTGGCCGTTATCTCCTTTTCAATTTCATTTAGCAATTGTTCTTCATGTTTGATGTGTTCTTCAGTAATTAACTGATCGATTCCTCTCAACTTCTGCGGTTTAATGGTACTGCCCTTGATGTACGGCCTGGGTACCTTTCCAACTTCTTTGGGGTAGTTTTCAGGACGAATCATCAATTGTCTGGCACGAGCAATAGTTTCAAATCCCAAGTGGTTGCCTCTTTCCACAAGGACAATGTGGCCATTGGGGTTTAGGAGATTAAGGAGCATGTGGACGTTGATATCGACGTCTCGAGGAAAGTGGTGCTCTTTAGTTAGCAAGGCGTGATTGACGATAATCAAATCGTAAGTTCTTGAAGGTAATGAGTCTTTGAATTTGGTGACAATGTTGATTTTGGAAGTATCCACGGGACCGACGTACTCTTCTTCCTCAGGGGAGTCCAGGGAGACTGTCTCTGTGGGACCAGGTGATTCATGGCTTATCTCCGAGGGTATCTCCGTTTCCTCCATAAGCTTCTTTGAAGCCTCTGCTTCAGTTGCGTCTCCAGTACGAGTATTATCGGCCTCTGAACCATCGGCCTCTTCGATCTCCACTAGTGGCTGTTCACAAAGCTGTCGGGACAAGATAATCTTTGCTCGTTTCTTCATTTCCCTATTATACCTCCCTACAATGTACGCATGCTTAACAGCGGGCCGAAAGTCATTGCCAAACACTTCGTTGGCCGCCACCATCGCTGTGGCGGGACCAAAGCCCACCGTCAATACACTGTCGGGAAGAACATTAGTACGTCTCTTAAACTCATCTAGCACTTGATAGACGTGGGCATAGTCCTGGAGGAACAACGACGCTACATGAGCGTCGGTATCAATGTCGGTGGTGGGACCCATGATCAACTGGCCCTTGGAAAGCGACTGGTAGATGTCAGCCAGCTTGCTACGGAGTCTATCGGGAGAACATAATCGAAGAATATTGTTGTTTATCGCCTTGGAAATCTCTGGAGGTAGCTCTACAACATTGTGGTTGACCCTTCCTTTGAGGGTGTTGTCGTGGAGCCGAGCTTCTTCACTATTGGAGCCCTTTATGAAGGAACCGTCGGAGTTTCTGTAGGGGGAGTGGGTAACTATATCATGAGAATTCTTGTCGACCAACATTCCAAAGCTGGACTGGGGGGTGGAATCATTTAGCATGAAAGCCTGGGATGTGTGCTTGAGTCTGGTGCCACTGTAGCGGCTTAGGACCGCCGATATGGCTGGAGAACGTAGAGGAGTCTTCATGGATCTAAAGCGATGAGATGCTCGCGAAGGACTCTTTAGTGTGAGGTGGCGGTGAATGGGGCGAGGTGGCGGTAGAATTAGCGAGGGTGGCGGGGAGCTACGCACAAAATTAGTGAGGTCGTGCCAAAAGGACCGCCAAAGGCGCCAAAACTACTGAGGGCCCTTGTCCCTCCGTCGCACGCCGGAATCGTCCAATAAAAATCTTCCCTAAACTCACTGTCCAACTCCACTACATCCCCATATTTTACCCATGTCCCGCCGATTCTACGAGGACGAAGACATAGCAGCCGACCCCCGGCAACACATCGTCAACGGCGTGGTCGTAGACTCCCCTGCCCCCGTGCAAACCGCATTTAAGTCCATGAGAGAGTCTGTCTCCACCGCCTATTCCGCCACCATCAACTACGTCAACCAGGGATACGACCGCTACCACGACGCCGAACAAGCAGTGACCTCCACCGTCAGCGAATTGCACGACAAACGGGAAGATTTGGTCCCCAACGCCATTTACGTCGCCATCGGAGGACTCTGGGGAACCATTCTCGCCCGCCAGCGAGGACTAGTGGCCAAGGCTACGTTCCCTGTGATCGTGGGCTTGATGTCGTTCAGATACTTCTTGCCCCAAACTTTTGCCTCCACCAAAGACTTTGTATGGAAGCTAGAACAGCAGTCAGTGCCAGAAATCGCCCACCGCCAGCAAACTCTCGCCCACAAGTCGACGGAGATGGTGTCGAATCTCGAGAAAAACGCCCAAAAGTCGTCCCACACCATCTCGTCGCTGTTGCACAGCTTACGTAGCACTATTAAGAAGTATTCCGGCCTAAACACCGACGATACCGCCACGAAGAAGTAGGAATTATCGCCAAAATTCACAATGGCAGAAAAACCTCGTTTTGCCGCCACTCCACAAACGTATAATCTTTAATGTACGGCGCTCTGGAGCGGGAATTCGGGATTTCGCCGGTGAGACGGGGGGCCTCGGGGTCTCCAGCACCTTCTAAGTACACTACAGCGTCGGATTCGGTGAAGCCGTCGATTTTGGACCGTCCTGGAACCGCTTTGCACCGAGTAATGGAGAAGGTGGGGACGTTTACGGGGTTTCTCGGCCCGGGTTCGGGGACCACGGTGGAGCCCGAGGCGTTGGAGGGTGCTGCTGTCGACCGGAAGCCGTTTGAAGTGACGAAGAAGGTGTTACTGTTGGTGAAGAAGATTATTGGCAATAATAAAGATAACGTGAGCTACAGCGACGGGTTGAGCGTGACGTTGAAGAAGTGGAGTAAAGCGATAGACGACGACTACAACCAGCAGTTGTTGAGTGAGCTCGCCAACGTGTTGGCGTTGGAGAAAAGACGGTTGACGTTGACCACCGCTCGGTTGGATGATTTGTATAGAGCGTTGATGGTGGTGCAAGACAAGGAAAAACAGTTGCTGAAGGTGTCGCGGGCCATCGACAACCAGAGCCATCAGTTGAGCAAGGCCGTGGCAAACTATGGCGACAAGTCGTCCAACGCCGACCACGAACGAGAGAAATTGGAGGCCATCACCTGGAACGAGCAGGTATACAACACCCAGTATCACCGGTGTATTGCCACCGGGTTGAAGGACGCGGTGTATGACTACTTGTTGACGTTGCAGTCGATTGGTGGCACCATGGAGAACGAAGCCAAACGGACCTATGAGCTGTTGAGGAATTGTGAGCTTGACCTTAATCTTAACGACTCTCCCAAACGCCTCAATGGTCTTCAATCAGAGCTACCATTGCGGCTCCGTCCTGACAAGGAAAAGGACCAGGGGGTGGTGGAGATTGAAAGGCTGAGACATACGTCCTCTTGTTCTCAGTGTGGCAGTCATCGTCGACAGCCATACGGGCAGCCCCAGGCCACTAGGATTGAGCCTGATTTGAATTTGGGAGAGTATAGGGCCAACGAGAGTTGGTGTTAGGAGAGTAGCACCGGGTTGAGTAATTTATAAAGGTTTGTGATTCTCTGGTGGCTTCTTTTAGATGAACGGAGGTGGTTGGTTGGGTTGAAGAGATGGAGTGGAGTCTTGAAGAGATGGAGTGGAGTCTTGAAGAGATGGAGTGGAGTCTTGAAGAGATGGAGTGGAGTCTTGAAGAGATGGGGTGGAGTCTTGAAGACATGGAGTGGAGTCTTGAGTTAGGATTGAGTCAGAATGGAGTCCTTTGTCAGAATCTAGTCCTGAGTCCACAATAGCTGTTTATCTTTTATATTCACTGTAGTCAAATAAAAGTTCCTATTCTCCATATGCAATAATTCATGGTTTCTTCTGGCAAATTTACAGTTCTTGGGAAAGAAACCGGTACTTGCTGAACATCAACAGTTAACGCCAATATCCTTCCTTTCTGGCTGCTGCTGCTCTTTTTTGACACTGGGAACCCCAATGTCTTGTACTATATACAAAAATACCCTAACGGGTCTAGTGAACGTTGTGCCCACTCTAAAAGTGGTTCCAGTGTAGACGGTTAATTTACAATATATACAAGTCGTCATGCCTACTTTTGATGTCTTTCCACTTACAAAAGTTCACTCACATCGTCTCGGTGCCCCATATCTACCTCACCTGCTAAGGATTCCTGAAAAGCTGCTTGCTGATCTCGTAGGAGGAGATCATAATGGCACAAGAAGGTGCCACCTTCATCACTCGTGGCCCCAAACCACCAAACAAGGCAGAAACCCCTTCATTTCGCCAGATCTCGTACAAATACCACCCCACCGACGTGGTGGAACTCCTCTGGCTAATCTGTAGACGGGTCTTGCCCACGTCGAACGGATGGGTCAAAACCGCCGCTATAGATCCGCTCAACGACCCCGACAAAAAACTCGTGGCAAACACCTTCCCGTTGGTATCAACGGAGTTACTGCTAAAGTCGGCGCCGAAAAAACTGGCGAAATTGGCCTTCAGAACCTCATACAACGACCAGTAGATCCCTGAAAACGGCACGTCTCTCCAAAGGGTGATCAGAAGACCGGTGAAGAGGCTACGCCAGCCGGCGGTGGTGGTCTGGTGCCATAAATCCATCATTACCGACCGAGAAATCGACGAAGCCGAGGCCGAACTCGCCGCAGGAATCGACTGCACCCGAGTCTTGACAAGCTCCAAGGGTGCCACCGTCGTAGCAGCGACCAACCTCGCAATGGACCCACAGAGCAAGGAATTAAGCGGATGTCCTCGGAAGGGAGAATGATCACGAACGTATTCATACCCCGTCAAGTAAACCACATTGGCGGGAACCGCCATCACCAACGTAAGCGGCATGCCACGCCATAGTGTCGCCACGCCTTCGTGGCGGGCGATGGTGGTAAAGCCCTGGAATGTGGAATCTATCTTTGAACAGTTATTGCTGGACTTACAGAAGTCTTTATCCAACCAAAACAACTGGGATCGGGAGGTAGTCACAGGGAGCGACGACGGCGACACTTTGGACAAGGACCCGCCATTATTGACGCCACTGGACTTGAGTTTGTCTGCGCAACAAGGATAGGAATCTGGCAAGATTTGTTGTTGTTGCATGCGGATTCTCACCACGTCGAAGGGAGTCAAGATGAAGGCGGTGAGAACGGAGCCGGAGGTGGCACTCACCATCCGCTGTACTACCGTGAGGTCGGTGGTGGGTGGCGAAAGCGTCACGGAAGGTTTGGTCATCGGAAGACTCATTGGCGTCACAAAATGCGCGCACGGAGATGGTGATGATATGGCATTGGGCGAGAAAGCGACGGGGAGGCGAGGGGGTACGGCGACGATAAGGCGACGGGAGTGATTATTGACGGTCAATTGATAATCTGGAAGAAAATTCCGAAGAAAACGGTGGATTTTGGGGCTTTCACACTGGTCTATAATGTATGTGATCTATCACATTTACTGATTTTGCTGATTTTGACGGTGATGTTCCTTTGGGTGTCTACTGTGACGAATAGTGCGGTATTTAAGTTGAAAAGAAAGATCGGGTGATATTTATACCGTCTGTGGAGTGTTTTGTGAGTTGTGTGGGGATTATGAGGAGACGAGTTACGGGGAAGATAAGGAGAGGTTATGATAAGGAGAAGTTCAGTTGATAAGGAGAAGTTCGGGAAGGAGATGGAGGAGGAGGAGTTGCGAGATAAGGAGAAGTCTAGTTACAAGGAGGAGAAAGTGTTTAGATGGGGAATTGATGTGTTTTCATGGAGATTAGGTTAGGTTTAGTTACAAGAAGTTGTGTTTAGTTAAATACTAAAACGAATTAAATTTACTTAAGATATATAAAATACCAATTGTCATCATTAAGTTACTAGAAGATTAAGATATGTCCAATTTAGTCACAGAAGACTGAATTGTATTCAGATAAGATGTATTATATTCAGTTGTGACATATTATATACCAATTGTATTCAGCCAACATGTATAGAGACCAAATTACTTCCAGTTAAGTTACGTCGAGGCCGAATTCTGTCCAATGCAGTTACCTGGAGACAAAACTACGTCCAATTTAGTTATGACAAGACTGAGTTATGTCGAATTTCGTCACAAAATTCCTGAATTATGTCCAGTTAAAATGTATTGACACTAATATTATTGAGTAAAGATGTGTGAAAAGACAAATTGTGATCAGTCAAGATGTTTGGAGACTAAATTGTGTCTAAGTTAGTTACGTGGAGATTGTTTTATAACCAATTAGGGTACATGGAGACTGAATTACGTCCAGTTAAGTTACGCTGAGACTGTATTGTCATCAATTTAGTTACTTGGAGGCTGAATATATTTACATTACTTTTAAATGAATTACATGAAGACAAATATATGTCCAATTATGTGGAGAGTGAATTATATTGAGTTTAGTTACAGGGAGACCAAACAATGTCAATTAAATTGCTAGGAGACTAAATTACATGGAGACTAAATTACATGGAGACTAAATTACATGGAGATAAACTATGTCCAACTATGTTACACAGAGATATCATCAAATCAAGTTACATGGAACTTAACTACGCCAATCAAATAACGTCGAGATTATCATATTCATTCAAATTACATGGAAGCTAATTACGTTACATGGAGACTTATCATATTTAGTCAAGTTACAAGGAAACTAATCAAACCAATGCATTATTCGTCGCTGATTGGTTCCACGACTGATTTTCAACCTTCAAGTCACTTTCAGTAACCAAGGTAAACCCCACTAACAGTGTACACTGCTTAAATACACTTCATCGCATTCACTTACACATCCTACTCCAATTTCCGGCTCAAGAGCCTCCTTCTGACTATTACACCCAAAATTGGTTGAAGACAATCATAAAATTTGGTCCCAACTATTAAGTATTTCTAAGAGACTCAGCAATAAAAGAAACTTAGCAAGAACCATCTTCAAACACTCATCCAAAGTTCATTGTTACTACATTGTAGCAACTGCCTTCAGTATTTACCAGATTCTTGAAATAATTACAATTGTTGAAACTTTTCGATTCTTTTAACCTGAAAAAGATTCAACAAAGTCAAAATTCTCTCTCCAGTGGCTGGAACATTCACAAGTACACTGACAACGTCTGTACCCCAAAAGCATTTTACCCAAAAGTAACACCAACTCACAAACTTTAGCGTCCAGAGACTATTCTAGGAGTCCAGACTTCCTAATATTCCTGAACTACATCGCGACACTCATAGAAGTTGATACGCCCATCGTGATTGTAGTTCGTGGCCATCATCATCCGATGAGGGTGTAACGCCATCGTCAGCAAGTAACTTGCCGTCCGATTACTCAAGTAACTCTCATGAGGATTGGGCAACCACGCCACCGGCTCACCAGCTGTAGTGTAGAGCCCCACTTCCTTCGACCCTGTCGATATAAGCGGGGCATGCTCATGGATGTCGAAACACCGAAGCGACTTCTCCTCAGTAGCAAACGTCACTACTGGGTCGTCTACCCTGATGTCCCAGAGATTGACAGTGCCGTCAGCAGCCCCCGACGCGAGCTCACGGTACCCCCCTCGTTGCATGTGGAGGTTACGGATCGACAGCGGGGGCGGGGCAGAAGTATATGCCCCGCTCACTACCCCGCGAACACCCCCGCGGGGAGCGGCGCTCCAGGTTTTCACCATCGATTCCCGGGGGTCCACCCGCCGGTCGTACACCCGTACCGACCCGTCGTCGAATCCCGCCACGAATATGTCTCCCGCCACTTGGTCCGAGGTGATGGCGGTAATCGACGACGTCGACCTTGCGGGAATGTCCACCACACAAAGCTCGCGTGGGGCGTCCCAAATCCGGATGATTTTGACGTCCCCGCTGACAAGGAGCGACCCCCGCGACTGCTGCCACTCGGTGATGACTCCGGTAGTCTTTGAGGTGAGGAGAAGGTCGGTCAACGCCCGGAACGCTGCTATTAGTTGGGGTTTCTCCTCCTGGTGAACGTTAGCGGTGGTTTCGTGAGACCTGGGACGTTCCTCGACCCAGGAGTCGTCCCGGAGAGTTCCTGCTTTTCCCCGTGGGGGTTGAGGGAGATGGAAATCCTTGTAAATCTTGATTACTCCGTCAGAAGACCCCGTCATCAAGAGGGGCAGGTCGTCCTCGTTCAAGAATTTGATGTCGGTGATTCTGGTGCCGGGAGGGTTCAAGTTGGCGAACTTCCGTATTTCCTGGCGCCGTTGCCAGTCCCACACAGACACGGTATCTTTATCATCGGCGGCGACCAAGATGGTCTCGAACTGGGTAAACTTAAGGAGACGAGGCTGGGTACCGTTATCGACCACTGCTACGTCCTTGGACCAGTCACCACGAATAGCCATCAGCTTTTGCGGCTGAGTTTCGGCAATAATGGACTCGTTGCGGTTCCGGCGCCACAACCTGTGGAGATAGTGGGCCAGGCCAGGCTCGTCCACTTCCGCTTTGGCCATTTGCGGTTCCTGGAAGTACTCACAGGCGTAATCGAAGAACCCCGAGGACGGAGGCAATTCAAACGCCGTCAAGTCCCGGGGCTGGAACCTGGGGGTTTTAGGGTGGTAGGCCGAGGCGTAGGACGAAGGGACAGGGGCAGCGGTGAGGATCCGAGGGAGATCGGGCTCGTCAGCAAGATGGAGGGCGGAGGAAACAAATTTCGAAAGCGAGGTCTTGAGCGACCCCTGGGACCGCCGAGACCGTACAGTGGCGGCATCACCCTCAGTAGGAGAGCGAGGGCCCACAGTCAACACGTTGCCTGAGGCGGTGGCCGCGGCAGGGCGACGAGTAGCCGGCCGGGGCGTCACTGGAGACGGCCGAGGAACCACCGCCGACGGTCTAAACGACGCCACCACCACCAGCAGTTTCGCCGCTAAATAGTCTTGGGCATCACCCACGAGCACTCCGAGTTCACTGGCGTTCAACTTCACCATCACCAGGTCCACCAATAGCTCCGCGAGCTGGCGGACCTCCAAATGGGGATCCTCGGCCAAGATTAACACCGCTTTCCACACCAGAGAAAACACCGACCCGTAGCCGGGGGCGGTCTTTCGTACGTCGTTCAAAGCCTGGGGGCGGTCTAGAAGCACCACCTCCTCCTGGAGATGGTTGAACGCCACCACGAGGAAGAATCGGGGGTAGTTGGCAATGAATTTGCCAAAAAAGAACACCATTTCTTTGCGGACCATTGCCAGGCCGTCGCCCATAAGAGCTAGGACCACGTTGGCGAGGCGCAAGTCCTGGTGGCGAAGGTCGTCCCGGCGCAGGTCCTGGGTCGAGAGCAGCTGGACCAATTGCTGCTGCTGCGACGCTGCCGGTGCCCGTACGGCGGCGTCGGTGACGAACGCGGTTAACGCCGCCACGACGGCGGTACGAACTTCGGGGATGGGATCGTTAACTCCGGCGAGCACTCTGCCCAAGTATCCGTCCTTGTGAATAATCCATTTTCCGTCGGGATAATTGGCCCAGAGCTGGGCCAAAAGGAGGCTGCACCACTGGCGAAGCAACGGGCTGTCACTGGTTGTGAGGTGGTGGAGACAGCTGTTGATTAGGTCGAGAGAAAAGCACAATCTCTGGCCGTTCTTGAAGTCTTTGATAAATAGCGTAAGAATGAACGCACTCATGGCTCTGTGGTCGTCGTTTATCACTCCTGATGGGGGCTGGGTCAAGATCTGGTAGAAGTAGTTGTAGCCTTTATCCTTACATAGCTCTTGCTGGGTGCTTTTGGAGTCCACGGCCATGATTCTCGCCCAGATGAAGATAAGAACAGGCTTTAACTCCTGGGCCGGCAGCTGGAGGAGTTTGAGGACGTAGGGGAAGATGCCGATGGAAAGGGCGAGGTACACTGCCCAAGGGCCGAGATCAAGGAATTTGGAAAGGAGGATTAACGCCCGTAATCGGTGGACTTGGGACAAAAGCACCTGGAGGACGATGGGCAACTGTTCAGGAGGCAGACGAGTGGAGGGCCCGGCGTACTTGAGCCATATTTCGAAGGCAGTGAGCTGGTGCTCGAAGAACAGCAGATGTTGGTAGGATTTGGCAACTGCTCCCGGGCCCGTCACGGCAGCAGCCGACGGTGGGGGGGCACCCGGGGACGGCAACGATGGCAGGGGCCCGCTGTCAGGAGGAGGTGGGGCCGCCGCTGCTTGTGAAGGCGGGGGAGGGGGAGGGGCATTAGGGTTTGCGACAACAGCGGCGGTGGAAGGAGCCCCCAGGGGAGCCTGATGGTCCCGCATCAACTGGCTCAACACCTGGTCGATGGCCAAGTCCCAGCTGTCCCACATGGGGTGAAACCGCACCGACTCCGGCAACGGAGGGTCGGAAATGGGGTTACAATTTAAGTGGGGCATGATTCGTTTGGCCAAAAGAAAGTTCCGGAACAACGCCGCCACCATCAAGTCCTGGCGGAACAACCGTTTGAAGAGGGGCCGAGACAACGTGGTCCAGGCGATGGTGTCGGTGATGGCGGTGAAGATCCAATTGAGCTCGCCCAACGGCGTTCTCCGTTCGGTCAATTTCCCCGGGATGACGACGTTGCCCACGGCATCGGTGGGGAGCTGGGAATAGTAGGAGCCACGGAGGGGCGACTGCATGATGAACCACCGCACCGAGGTGTCGATAGGGCAGGTCAAACAGCAGGTGAACAAATCGGCCGGCATCTCGGGAGCCATCGGTAGCACCTCGTTGCTGCGGCACGCCGCCAACTGGAGGCAGTCCAAGTAGCTGGCGGTGGGGGAAGGAGCTGAAAGGTCGTGATTTCCCTCGTTGTCGTCGTCCAAACGCTTTTGCACGAACCGTTTGAAGTTGTGGACAATATGGCCCGCTGCAGAGCAGTCGTAGACGAAAACCACCGGGGCTCCGAGCCAGGTCTGAAGGTCGTACAACGATATCGGGATGTACTGGGTGTAGCCTCGGTTAAACACCCATATTTCCCCCGAAGACGTCGGCCGGGGAACTCCGTGGCCGTTGTAATGGAAGAGAATCCGTTCGTCTTTGGCGTTGCGTCGGAGGGTGTTGCAGAATCGCTTGACGTCCTCGACGCTGGGGTCAAGCAGAAGCTTGTACCGGGTTCGGAGGGTCAAGTTCTCGTAGTGGGCCTGGAGACTCTTGCCAATGGAGTCGATGGCCTTTTTCGTGTCGGAAAACGCCGAGGGGTCGACCCAGCTCTGTAATTTGGCGCAGGGGTGGGTCTTCAACACGTCCGGGGGGTCGACCCCGAGGTTGAGGCACAACATCAACATTGCCGACACCGTTTTCTGCCGTTCTTTCATGAGTTTCCAGTCGGCGATGGGCTGGTAGTAGCTCGCGAGAACCGGCGCCGTTTTGGCAGTTTCCGCCACGGGGTTTCCGTTGGTGCCGTGGCGTTTGTCGTCGTAGTAGATGTAGAAGTGGTTGGCGATCGACTGGAGGTGGAGCACGTCGTAGTTGTCGAACCCATGGCGAATATGGTTGTTGGACATATTTACGCCTGGCGAGAACGGTGCGAATTTTGGCCGTGGTGATGATATTCCCTGCAATGGCGTCTTGGGCGGCCGAAGGGGCGGTATGGGGTTTGGGAGCGGGGGTTGTGGTGGTATGGACGATAGGTAGTGGGCGGTGGTGTTTTTTTGGGGAAAAATCCCGGGGTTTTGAGTGAATGGGGTGGGTGTTGATTGAGTGCTGTGGTGGAAATTGGACATGGAGATTGATAATGGATGGTTTTGGGTGTTTTGAGTGTGGTAGGGGTATTCTATGGGGCGTATGATGGTGCTGACTGAAAATTGGGAGAAAATAGGATGAAATGACGGTTATAGTTGGGATTATGTCTCAAATGTGATATAATTGAATTTATTGAGCTACAGGTGTCCGTATAAGCTCAAACCACTGTTAGAGGAATGCAGCTTCAATTTGGAGTCGTATAGAGCCCAAAAAATGGTGAAAAAGGCTTCAAATTACGGTTGTAATTGGACTTTTGTATTAAATTTCATCAATTGCTTAGATTGGTCTTCATTGGTCAGTTGATTCCACTATACACTCAATGCATTGTCAGGTACAATATGCTACATGCTAGAAGAATAATTAGCCAAAAACAGGAGAAAAAGGCTTCAAATGACGATTGTAACTGTGATTTTGTCTCAAATACCATCTAATTGGATATTCTAGACCACAAGAGTGACTACACCCTCAATGCATTGCAGGTGGCCTTCCAGTACATCCACAACATACAAGAAGCTGAGGTTGGGAGAGATAGCCTTCAAATTTCGGTCATGATTGGGCTTTTGTCTAAAATATCATTTAATTGGTGATGTTTGCTACATTACTCAGTTGATGCAAGTGTACCTTCAAAACACCGTCAAGTACATGCTACTGTACAGGCAGTGATTTATCAACTACCTATGGGAGAAGTAGGGGTCGTTGACGGCTATAATTGGGACTTTGTCTCAAATATCATCCACTGCTTATATTGTCTTCTGCTTATATTGTCTTCTGCTTATATTGTCTTCTGCTTATATTGTCTTCTGCTTATATTGTCTTCTGCATACGTTGTACTGCATTGGTCACTGTCTACTCCATGTACTGCCAGGTACAATCCGGGACACGCAAAGGATAGAAGCTAAATCAGGGAGAAAATGGCCTCAAATGACGGTACAACTGGGACTCGTTTCAAATTCCACTCACACCTGATATCGAACTATATTCATCATTATACACTTAAAGTACTGTCAGGACATTCCACCATTCAACGCATAATCAGCTACATAAGAGCTGTGCCCAGGTTTTACACCATTTACTTAATAATTGGTGGTAGAAGAATAGGTTAACTTTCGCCAATTTCATTTCAACTGTCTCTACAGCCCGTGAGTTCCCTATCTTGATATACACTCTCTGCAAGCTACCCGTCCTACCGTGGAGAGAGCTGCGGTTCACGTAGAGGTCCACAGAGCTTGTATTCTCTTCCTTCAGGACTAATGGGCTTCAATAGACAGCAGTACCATAATAGACAGCAATGCTGCAATTAGACAGACCACACAGTGTAACAACAGACAGCAAAGCCTTATCAACATTCAGCCCACCTCACAACTTGATATCCTTCCTATCGTCGTCATCGTCGCTATCGTCGACCAAAAACGCATCAGAATTGACAGGAGCACCCCCCGAGCCCACGGCTGGACCCTGAAGACCGTCAACAGCGTTTTCAGTCCTCCGTCTGGGCAAATTGGGAGCTTCCTCATTATCATCCAACTTGATCTTCTCGTGAAAATCCGAGTCCAAAATCGGCGGATCGTCATCAAATCGGTTTCTCTTCGATTGGGACCCTCCCAAAGCCCCAAACAACTTGGGGTTGGGGTTGGGCTGGGGCTCCTTGGCCGAATTGTCAAACTTTTTCGCAATTCCCGAAACCCAAGTGTTTAGAGTCGTACGAGCCTCCTCCAACCCCTGGTTGAAGTTCTGCTTGATCACCTCGAACTCGTCAGGGGAATCGTCGTCGTCGACGACCTGCTGGTCCCGTCTAGCTCTTCTTCTGCGGCGACGTTCTTCCATTTCAAACTCCTTCTGCAATTGCCGGGCCAATTTCTCGTCGTCGGTCAACTCCACCTTGGTCCTGGCGGTCCCAGCGTCCTTGGCCGGCACAGGGGGCCGCACAGGGATCTCTGGCTCGTTCAAACTGTCGTCATTGATGTATAATAACGCATTGAACGCCAAATCCAAGTCCCCTTGGGCCGCCATCAACACCCCTGTCACCACCCGGTCGGAGGTATCAGGGAAGGCGTCCTTCAACGTCTTTTTGAGTTGGGTCACGCCGTCCACTGGCCGAGGAGGCGCTGGGGGAAGCGGTTCCTCGTCTTTGTCGGGGGTTTCGGGGGCTTTTTCCTCGGGAGAAGGTTGTACATCGTCACCCTCTGGCGCCCCTGCTGTTTCTGCCGCCGTGGTGGCGGGTTCTCCCTGTTCTAGCTCCACTGGTTCGTTGGAAACCACCTTTAACTCCTCCTTCATTATTATAAAATCTCGCAATTTTGTTTTCGACAATTTTACTCTGATTTAGATAGAGCTTTATAATGCAACTGATTATAGAGTGTGGACATTGGAGTGAAAGTGACGGGAGCATAGATGGGGGTGGCTCATAGACCACCAGAGCGTCTTTTTCCCGACAATTTTCCGTAGTTTCTTTGTATTCTTTTATGTTGTTTGTAGGGCAAGATGAGGAGTTTATTTTACAGGGGAGAAGGAGGGGGATTTTGAGGGTTTTGGTGGGGTGGTGGGGCATGTGGTGGAGAAGAGGAGGCGTAGGGGAGTTTTAAGGGGTTTTCGGGTTGTCTTGACTTTTGTGGGTGGTTGTTTATGAGAGATTGTAGGTTTTATGGGAGATTTTGAAGCTTTTATGGGGAGTTTTGTATTTTAATGAAGTCGATGAGACTGTTATGAGAAGTAGAGGTGGTGGGGGTGGTTTTCAGGAAGTTTTCCAGAAGTTGTGACTGTTGTGGGTGTTAATTTGAGCGGATGAATGTAGACTTTATAGTCTTGATGGAGAATTTTGTAGGTTTTACGGAGTTTTTAGAAGCTTTGGAGGGAGATTTTGAAGCTTTTATGATGCGGTAGAGACTTGACGAGAAGGAGAGGTGGTCGGTGGTATTCTAGGGAGTATCCATGAAACTTTCGCCGTAGAAGAGAGTGTTTTCAGATTGAAGTTTACACTTTACCTGATTTAAAGTGTGAACATTGGAGTGAAAGTGACGAGAGAATAGATGGCAGTGGCCCATATACCACTAGAACGTCTTTGCCGTACGATTTAGACTCTTTTTACTCTCAAGTTCTCTCAAGTTCTGTTTAAAGGGAAAGAGTAACGTAGAGAGGAAAGGGAATTTGCATGGGTCATAGTGATCGTAAAACCCTCTATTATCAGCCAATAACAACTATAGAATAAACCAGGGAGTCTACAGCTTTAAGTCGTAGGAATTAAATTCATCTAAAGTCTCTTCCAATGAAGAACACCTCTCGATTACCAAAAATCCCTGAACTATCAGTCTTCGTCAAAGCTCCAAGTCTAACAACAGAAAACCTGGAATAGTTGGTACACCACCACAACACTATATATAAACACCTACTTATTGCTGATCTCTCATCTGTTGCTTCACTTCGTTTAACTCCTTGGTTCTTCTGATGAAATCCAAGTTCTCACACTCCTCCCAGCTGTGCTTGTCGCCTGAACAGTCCACCGACGAGTTGGCACTCTGTCTAATAAGACAAGTGTTGAACAACACAAAATACGCTGCACATCTGTCTCTCCATTTCAATGGCACTTTATATTTCTGGAGGTCATCTTGACTCACTACACGTTAGTATTTCTATGGTTTAGACGATGAACGGGGGTCTCCTACGGTCTAATACGGGAGATATGGCGGGTTGGATTGAAATTCCTCCATCTCGGTGGTCGTGGCTATATTTCGCTCCAAGGTGAATAAGCAGCTTTCTCCTTCGACACACACGGTGATGTCGGCGATATCGACCTCCCTGTAGCCTCCCCGGCCGGCAGCTTGACTACGATACATACAAAGTGGAGGGAAGTTGGTGACGGTCATTGTCCAATTAGAGAGAATTTAATAAGCGCGCCGTCTGAAGTAGCGAGCGGTGGGGCGATGGCGCGAGAGATGGCGGGCGGTGGAGAATTCTAGGTCGATGAGGACCAATTTTGGGGCGATGAGGACGAAAATTAGGTCGAAGCATGGAGATTTTTACGGCGATGATGGCAATTTCTGTGCCCATTGGACGACAATCAGGCTACGAAACAAAATTCAAGCCACAGAACAAAGGCCAGGCCACAACTACCAGACCAAAGAATAAAAACGGCAACAACCTCCAGCAGTAATCGTACAGATATATTTACTATGTATGCAGTTTCAGTTGATAGTGGTGGCAGACTCAAGCCATAACACTACAGTGTATAGCACAAGCTTCTAAGCAGTGAACCCTGGAATTGGAGCTCCATTGATGACATTCTAGTGGAAATGAGGATCCGCCTGCTGTAATCTCTGTTTCAAACTGTAATATTGACACTTATAAAACTCATCTTTGGTGGTAGAACAGAAGGAAGTCCCCTTATCCAAGCACTTGTAGTAATTGATCAAATGGGAAGCACAGTGGTCTCTATTTAAGAAGGGAACGTTGTGTTCATCTAATTCCTGTTGCGAGGCTAAACGTTAGTATTCCATGGAAAAACATCGTGAAACCGCGGGAAAAACACCCACGGGGAAGATCTACAGCCAACCACCCCACTGTAATGGTCGCCTGTCGCTCTACTACACTTTAGGCTACATACGAATCTCTGGAAAAGTATAGTCTGACATTATTGGTCGAGAAATTTTTCGCGATCCGACACTAACATTTAGCGACGGTGGTGGGGACATGGATGGAGTATCATGGGAAAATAGGACGATAGATGGATCGGCGGGCACGGCAGAACAATTAAGGGGGTAATGCAATTTTCAGTGGAAGAAAAGCGGTGATTTTGAACAAATCAACGACATGAAGATCGATTGAAGCACATGGAACAATGATGAATTCGATTAAAGAGTGGCTTAAGTCGATGGTGTTGTCATATCGAGTTACGGGGGTGAGATTGGAAAAACCATAAACCAAGAATAATTGCCGTTGACCTCAAAAGAGGACACTTAAAGTCGATTGGGGCCTCATTTACACTTACGAACTCTCCAACTTCCAAGAATAAGGGAATGTGGAAAGTAATTCTAAACTCTATAATCGAGACCTTTAAGCTTAAACCTTATCTACCACCATTCATGTTTAGCACGAGTATTTTGTCCATCTGTTGATGTTCAAAGATAGAATGCCAGTTTATACGAGCGACATCCACTGTCTGCCTCGGTTCCATGGATTTTCTGGGGGTATTCTCCACGATCATCACATTGTAAGAGATTATTGTCAGAGTCCTGTGCTAATATTAGCCAACGATTGCCTCGTAACCAGCAGTTGCTCAATTGGTTTCATCCTAGACAGTCCCCCACCGTTGATAACCCCCACGGACGCAAATAACGCATGTCACCTGGCAACCTCTATGTAGAGGCAACACCAACGCCGTGGTTAGGCTTCACGCAACCTAGAATCTCCCTGGTTTACCCGATTTGCTTCATGTGAATTCAACCTGCAGGCAAATACATTCCGACATCACCACCAATCAGTGAATCTGGAGCCCCTCAGGTCAATCCACCTCAAATCTCATCTAATCGCAATCAAGATTTAGAGTGCCACAACCTTGAGTTAAAAGCTTAATTCACATTCATATGCCAAAAACGCATCCTGGCCACCGACAAAACCGTAAATGCTTCCACTCCAGTCATGGTACAATGGCAACCGTGGCCATATAGCAACAGTGACCACCTTGTGCCACCACTTCCCCCCACCACTGAAAATTTCATGATCTAAACTGGGTGGCCTTCTCTGAAATGCGTTCTTCCATTGCAGAAATGTCGCGGTGGTTGGAGGTGGGAGGTTTCTCGTAGCTGTCTCCCTCTGCCACCTGTTTTCGCCGCTGTTGTCTCCCTCTGCCCTGTGTATCCGCAGAAAACTCCTTGGCACCCTCGATTCCCCCCTCACCCGTCGGCGCCAACACTACCTCTACCGCTGAGGGCAAACCTGTTGAAACTTCATTACGTGCCCTGGTGACGTAGTCGGAAAACTTTTGGGAAATCCTTGATGACGATTTCTGCATGGACAAAATGTCGCGAGAAATTGTTCGGTTATGCGTTTGACAGTCCCGTAAAATTTCATTTGTTTCCTTTGCAGATTGCCTATGGTAGTATACAGGTGGGAGAGGTTATCATCAACTTTAGTGGAAAATTATAAATATCTAAAGGTTTAGCGTTTTTTTTTTAGTAGATTTTTTAGATTTGGTGAGTTTTTTTAGTGTTTTAATTCTTAATTTTTGGTGATTTATCACTGCTTTCAATTCTTCAGTAGATATAAGTATTTTTTTGGTAATGGCAATGACAGAGAAGATCAAGTTGCCTAGTATTAATGAGTTGACCAGTTTGAAAAACATTACGTTACCGGCCGTGGGCCCAATTCAGAAGAATAGCCCCAATACCGCTCCCAGTTCCTATTCTTACACCACCCCTAGAGATGGTGGGGTGGATACTGTTGGTGGTGTTGCCAATGGTGCCAGTGGTATCGCTGTTTCGGCCACTAATGTCAATTATCCGACTAGCGCAAATAACAACCATCATAGTTTCTCAAACTATGAGGCTGCTACACCCCTGGCTCCAGTTCTTGGCACTCCGGTAGCCACTGGCACCAACTCCCCCAGCTATACACCTGCCAACCACAATGTGTCGCCAAAAGCTAGCCCCAATCTTCCTCCAAGCCCTCATTCCCCCCAGTACAATTACTACTACCCATACCCCCACCACACTTACTTTGGCCAAAACTACAAGAACGGCTACAACAACGTCTACCCCAACAACTACGGCTACTACTACTACCCTAGCGCCGGTATGCAGCCAAACTACTTGGTGCCGGAAATCATCAACAAACAGATTAACAAGTGCCATAGATGTGGTACTACTGAGACTCCCGAGTGGAGACGGGGACCTAACGGCGTCAGGACGTTGTGTAATGCTTGTGGGTTGTTCCATGCCAAATTGGTCAAACGTAAAGGGGCCGCTGTGGCTGCCCAAGAGGTGTTGAATCACAAGGTTTGCAAGGGGAAGAACGGCCGAAGGATAGTGATTAAGAATGGGGTTTAAAAGTCGTGGTGTGTGGATGGTGGGACAGTAAAGCCCAAGGGCTATATAAATTTTATGATTCAGATCGTTCAATCGATTCTATACATATTTAATACAGTATTTATATTTATCTGGACGTAGACAGGGTAGGTGGTTGAGATAGCGGTGGTGTTTAGGCACAGCAGTTATACGTAGCGTAGTGCCAACGGGATTCGAAAACGACTCTAGTCCGAAAAGTCTTAAGTTTTGGGAAATGGCAGGCCAACAAGTTCCACTACCAAATCGTGTGAACTCCAAGCAGTAAAAACCGACAAAATGTAGACTATGGCACAGGTCTGGTGATACGTTGGGTGGTGTACACTTTAGGTGTACACTTTAGGTATGTGATTTGTTTTATATATGAATGGACAACTATTGTTTTTGGGCTTGAGACATTAGTTTTGGTTGAATTAATAAAGGGGGTGGAGAATTGCTGGCGCCGGTGCCGTATCTAGATTTTATAACTGGGGTTTGTTTTCGGTGTGGTGTTATCCAAGTCTCTGGTCTTTTGGCAGTCTTTTATTCACGACTTCTTTCGACTTCACCTTCAGTCCATGGTTTCTGTGTTTCCCGGATATTACAGTTTGAACACCTTCTATGGTGATGCAGTTTCTGTAACGCCGTGTTCGTTAGTGATGATACAGCTTCTCCCACATCATGCCGAAAATTCTTCTAGAATACTGTTTCTGCAGTTTCCATTACGGAAAATCTATATATAGAAGTTTACTCGGTTCCCATGTAAAGATTGTTGGGTTAGCGATCATACGATGGACATGTTATTGATTCTGCCTTCGGTAATCTTTAGCGACGATTTCATTTCTGTGCATTAAAGAAGACGTATATTTCAATCTAGATGTAGGTTCTATCGGAGATTCTTATCTGAGATTGCAACTATGCTTCTAATGTTTGAAGTGTCCTTACGACTATCGACTCCACCGTCGTTCTGGTTCTTCCGGGGGTTTTAACGACTTCTATCAGGTCATGGTTCGATTTCATTGGCTGCGGTGGTTATCATACATAATCGCCGCCTCCTTTTCCATACCCTCGTCACACCCCCTTCATTGTCTAGTTAAATCTCTGGTTCCTGAAACCCCAGAGGCTTTTCGGAAGTCGCCTCCTGTTATTGGCCAATAAACTCTCCTAAACCACCCCACACATTCACCCACCACCCTCGGGGCCATTCTCTGCCCCTATAGCCCCCACTCTGCCGGTCATCCCTTCGTTTCAGGTTATTTCACAATCTGCACCTTCCATGTTCCAGAACACGTCATTGCGCTTTCGCTGCGGGTGACGGCGATATTCTCCGCTGCAGTGCACCTTTTTCTATGTCGCTTAGCTTCGTAGCGGTACACCTGTTGTTGTTTACGACAAACCCAATAGCGCACCCCTAGGGATTAATGTCGCGTGATCTCGGAGATAATGTCGGCGTATCTGCAACTTGACGCAGCATAAACCCTGCGACACTGCCCGGGCTCATGGAATGATTTGTCGCCCGTCGGCAGTGCCCACTACCTTTGTTTGGGAATTTCGGGCGACAATTACGGAGAAGCAGTCAGACAGAGGTCAGGAAGAGGTCAAGAAGAAGTCACAATGTTGTAGCAGCTATTACCCTGTTTATCATGCCAAAGTAGCTGGCCCTTTCTCTTCACAATGTAAGGGTCGATCTTCTCCTCTCCTACACCGAGATAGATCGATCTGCTCGTCAACCGTACCTCGCTTACGCATACCATTTACGTAAGCCGCCTTGGAAGGTTCCTTACGTGTTACAGAAGGTTATTCACCGATCGGGCAATTGTCGCTTGCTGTTTCTAGATGAAACCGGTGGTGGGGACAATGGGCTAGTGAATGGACTACAGTGCAGTTTTGGTATTTGTTGGAGTGAGAGAGTTATTGGTGCTGAGGTCTTAGGAAGGTGTCAGGAAGAGTCTTCGAAAACTCCGAGACTTTTAAAGCAATCAGTCCCGAGCTTCTTCTCCATTCGGTATCCTTGCGGTATTGTAGATCCCTGAGGTTTTTCTAGACTTTTTCGTAGAAACATGAACTGGACTCACCAGCATTTAGCAGCATTGCAGATTGTTTGAAGCTTTCTCTAGGTTCGAAGATTGCTTTCTCTAGGTTTGGCAGTTGCTTTCTTTAACTTACCACTTGCTTTACTGGACTTCATGGTTTGGACTCAATCCTGTGCAAGTCCACAGTTTGGATTTGGGTCAGAATTCCAGACAACAATTACAGAAGTCTTTTGAATGCAACTCGGGTCAACAATACCCTTTGGAGACAAATATATAGAATTATTGTGAATGCAAATCTTGTTAGCAATCACCTTTCAAGTTTGGGTGTTCTTTGTTTCTGCTCTTCAATCGTTTTGCAACAACATCAATTTACCGAATTCGAGGCTTGAGAGGCTCAAGTATCACAATAGAACGTTGGTGCAATACTAGTCGAGTGGTAGGCGTATCTACGATGCACAAAGTTTCCTTGAAGGCACAAAACCCCGTGTGTCATGGAAATGGCTTTCAAATGGAAGTTACAAATAGTCCCTACAATTTGCTGCAGCTTAACGAATGTCGCCGTAGAATTGACTAATTAGTGGCCACTCAACAAGAGACTAACTTAAAACCCTCCAGCAGCTTGATCATGAACTTACGGAAACAACTCAGGAATTCAAACCTTTCTACAACCAACTAGTCAAAACACCACCACTCTTTTAATATCTCACACATATATCTCTCAGAACACATTCAATACTTCTTACAGAACACATTCAATACTTCTTACAGAACACATCTCATTATCCAGTCTCACATTATCTTTATATATCTCTTACAAAAGACATCATATTTCAGTATCTTCTCAAATGTCTCTCATAGTACACATTTAATATCTCTTAGCGTACACGTTATCGCCTCATGAATCACTCGCCAAAGACTAAAGAACACATGATCAAACTATCAAAATCTATACACCTCAGATAAATCATATTCACGGCTTTAGAGACAACCTCTTGCAATCATCTGGTCTAATCCTCTCATATCAAAAACGACACCACGACCAACTCCCACCAAATCTCGTTCCGTCACTAATCTTCTCACCCCAAAGCTAGGCCCATCGCCCGCTAAATTCCCCCACGATCGATCTTCTCATCTGTCGCCGTCGCCGCACCGCTCCCGGCCCACTTCCGCGACCATCCACATCGACAACTTCTCGAGCTTCCCTGTCCCTTTAAACGTTACTGTCCTGGCTCCACGCCCCGCTACCACCACTACCGGCTGTAGTATCGCCCAGAGACCGTGAGGCGTGTTTTTTTCCTTCTTTTGCTCCATTTTGCAACGATAAATGCTCAACTACAACAGCATCAAATCCTGGGTCAAAGACAACTCCAATGCGTCGTTGATCTCCGGGGGAGTCGCCGGAGCGGTGTCACGTACCGTGGTGTCACCCTTCGAGCGGGCTAAAATCTTGTTGCAACTCCAAGGCCCCGGGTCCCACCATTCTTACCAGGGGATGTTTCCCACCATATTCAAAATGTACAAAGACGAAGGGTGGAAAGGGTTGTTTCGGGGGAACCTCCTCAATTGTGTGAGGATAGTCCCCTACAGCGCCATCCAGTTCGCCGTGTTTGAAAACTGCAAAGGCTACATTCTCGCCAGGCGTCCCCGGCCCCTGAAGGAGCTTACTGCGGTGGAGAGAGTGATGGCGGCGTCTCTCGGGGGCGTGCTTTCGGTGCTAGCGACCTATCCCTTGGACTTGGTTCGGGCCCGAATCAGCGTCCGCACCGCCAGCCTCGCTAGACTAGACAAGGGAAAGTTGGCCACCGCCCCCTCCGTCGCCAGCACCTTTGTCGACGTCGTCCGCCACGAGGGCGGGGTGCCGGCATTGTACAAAGGGTTGGTGCCCACCACCCTCGGCGTAGCCCCCTACGTCGCCATCAATTTTGCATTGTACGAGAATTTCAGAGAACGCATGGACCAGTCTCCTCGGGACTTTTCCAATCCCTTGTGGAAGCTAGGCGCCGGGGCGGTGTCGAGTTTCGTCGGCGGGGTGCTAATATACCCCCTAGACGTGCTCCGCAAGCGTTACCAGGTGGCAGCGATGTCTGGAGGGGAATTAGGCTTCGCCTACACCTCGGTTTCTCACGCTTTAACGACGATGTTCAAACAAGAAGGGTTCTTCGGGGCGTACAAGGGGTTGACTGCCAATCTATACAAGATTGTGCCGTCGATGGCGGTGAGCTGGCTCTGCTACGATAGTTTACGAGAAGCCATCGCCCAGTGGTAGCCCTCGTGCCGGCCCGCCGCGACTTCTGGCACCATACTCCCGCCATGGCGGTCGCCATCTTCGCAGCCAAACTCCCCCCATCCCACCGCCACCCCCCCTAAAATCCTGCCGCGAGACCTCCCCACAAAACACCCGTACACCCATACTATTCCGGTCCAATGAGATCTTCCGCGACCAACCAATGGCACGATATTTTTTCTTTAAAGACCACCAATATTAGAGATGATTCCCTCGAGAATTTTGATGAACGCTGCCAAATCCACCAAGACTCCCAAGGTCGCTATCCCCGTGGAAATGTATCCATTGTTTGCTGCCGTGGGAGTGGCAGTTACCTCCGCCTGCTTCTTTACCTACAGACATTTCGCTCATGACAAACATTTAAGATTATGGAAGAATTCTGACTTGTCGGCATTGGAAAACGTTCTTGAAGAGTCAAAGAAGGACAATTAGACCGTAATATCCCTGCTGGGTCTTATTTATATCGATAGACTGCTGATAATGTCATATCAGTCGAGCTACGGTCAAGACTAATAATAATGTATATCCAGAAGCATAATACATATTTCTCTATTTACAAGTTGAGTTCGAGTTTCTCTGGCCAACAAAGGCGCACAAGGCAACGTCTCTTGCTCTAGTCTCTGATATTGGTGTAGTAATCAGTGATTTCACTGATGTTATCCAACATCTCCAAAGCCTTCCCAAACGACTTCTGATACTCCTCAGGGAAGTCGACTTCATTATCTCCCCCTGCTACATAATTGACATTGGTGTCCTTTATCTTTAATCCCTTGCCACTCAAGGTGTTGGCAATGTCATTTACGTCTCCTGGGTCGGTGATTAACTGGTACAAATTGCTCTCCTTGTATTCCTGGTGTTCATCGACGAATTCCTCCACATCTTCGGCTCCAACGTCGATAGCAAGCTCTAGTAAACCATCCAAGTCAGAGTAGCTATCGTTAGTCTCGAAAACAATCAATCCCTTGCGTTCAAAGAGGTATAAACACGGACTTAATGACGCATTAAACTTGGATAATGCATGCTTTACGCTCCCAATCGTCCTTGACTTGTTGTCGGTCTCTGCCTCCACCACTATCGCCACACCCCCAGGTCCCATGAACTCGTAGGTCACCGATTGCGTCAATTTATCCCCCGTAGACTCCCCTAGTCCTCGTTTGACGGCATTATCCACGATTTTCTTCGTCACATTCAACTTTTTCGCCTTCTCCATCAACGCTACCAACTGGGCGTTGCTCTCCGCTCCTCCCAGACGCACACTGGCCTCAATTCGGAGCGCTAGAGAGTTGGCTTCTCGGGATTTCTTAGCGTCGTTCTTCGCCTTATCATGGCGAATATTCTGCCATTTAGAATGCCCCGCAAGGCGAATTTGCCCCTGAAAAAACGTACGTGTAATCATAGCCGTACTGTAAACTCCCAGGCGCTTCGTCACCCTCATAGACCCATTATTAAACAATCTAAGCCCATTCATTTACTTGGTGATCGAGAATTTTCACTTTGAATTCTCAAAAGAAAATCTCAACTTCTCAACGCTTTATCTTGAACCTTCAGCTCCAGTTCAATCCCCAACGCCTTCAAACTCCAGAGACAACCTCACACACGAGAAAAATAGCACAAAAATGAGCGGAGAGGCAATGTCAAAACGGTCGTTATTAGCGGCTATCGCCGACGAAGACTCCATCACAGGATTATTACTAGCAGGGGTGGGCCAAGTCAGCGGTGACGATGGAAAAGACACCAATTTTCTCACCGTGGCTCCCGACAGTACTACGGTAGACGAAATTGAAGCGGCGTTCGACAAATTCACCACGGAACGGAAGGATATCGCCATTTTGTTGATCAATCAACATTTGGCAGACTTGATAAGATATAAAGTCGATAACTTCACCAATGCTTTTCCGGCGATTTTGGAGATCCCTTCGAAAGACCATCCTTATGATCCCGAGAAGGATTCAATTCTTAAGAAGGTGAGGAGGTTATTTGGTGAGTAGTTTATATATATTGTTGATGTTTAGAGGTTTAGTGTGAATCGTGGTTAAGAGCTTTCTATGGTGGAATTCTGGTTGGCTGTGCTTGTTTTCGTGATTTTCTTGATTCTGGCGGATTTTGCTTTAGTTTCCTTTGATTTTCTCTGGTTTATTGTCTCTATATTCTCTTGATCTTCTTAAATTCTGGCTGATTTTGGCTGCTCTAGTGTCTCTACATTCTCTTGATGTTCTTGAATGCTGGCTCAATATGCTCTGGCTTTCCCTGGATATACTGTAAGAACTGCTGTACATTGTCACCGAACGGAAGTTATGAGAAAGAGTAGAAGAGAACGAGTTTCGAATGATATAGTGATTTAATCTTGATCTAACTATTAAAATAGGTGGTTTCGCCAACTCGATCCCACTCCGATTACTCTAGACTACAATATAACTTATCTGTAGCCTTGCTTTGGTAGAGTTTTTTATTTCTTCTTCAGTTTTTGATTTTTCAGTTTCTTCAGTTTTTGACTTTTCTGTTTTGGTTCTTCTTTTGGTTCTTCTTTTGGTTCTTCTACTTTTGGTTCTTCAACGTTTGCTTCTTCAACGTTTGCTTCTTCAACGTTTGCTTCTTCTCCTGTTGGTTCTTCTGCTTTTGGTTCTTCTACTTTTGGTTCTTTAACGTTTGATTCTTCAACGTTTGCTTCTTCTCCTGTTGGTTTTTCAACGTTTGGTTCTTCAACGTTTGGTTCTTCTCCTGTTGGTTCTTCTACTTTTGGTTCCGCCACTTCTGGCTCCTCCACTTTTGGCTCCTCCACTTTGGGTTCCTCCACTTTGGGTTCCTCCACTTCGGCTTCCTCTACTTTGGCTTCCTCCATTTTGGCTTCCTCCATTTTGGCTTCCTCTACTTCTGCCTCCACCTTTGCTGCTTTTCCATTCTCGTCCACTTTCAGCTCTTCTAACTCTTCCTCCTTCCCTGACTGTGCCGCCTTCTCCAGCTCACCCGTTACGTGAGAGTTGCCTACTTTCTCTGAGTCGAGAGTTATTTCTTGCAATTCTTCCTTCTCCATCTTTGAAATCTCATTATTCGTCTCTGCCGTCTCCTCCTCCTCTCTCAAAGCACCCAGCATCGTCCCTATTGGCAACTCCGGTACAGGCTTGTCACTATCATGAACAGGCTTTGCAATCGGCGTAGCACTACTCTTATTCCAGTAATTCTTCGCAAATATATCAGGCAAAACGCAATCTTTGATATAATACTCTCTTACCCCAACAATGCGCCTGTCCCGTTCACAGGCTTTCAACCACTCTGGCCTAATGATAGGAATATTCATATCAAACGCTTTAATGTACTCCGGGTTCGCCTTATTCTCCCTCGTACAGACAAAATGGGTGGTATCAACGCTAACCTTGGTTTGTGCAGGAGAATGCGCCCCTATGGCTTTCAACGTATCCTCGATATCTTCAATTGTAAATTGCTCGTTGGAACTAATGTCTCCTAAACAGATATTAATCCCCGATAAATCGGTCATTTTATGAGTAGTTACTTCCAAAATCTTCGATTCGTATACTCCCGCCGTAGTATCCAACTTCAACTGAAACTCAAACGTCTTATCAATAGGTAAGCCCGATAACTTCGTGGTTCGATTGGTCAATGGCTGAGGAATAGCCCCTAGTTTCTTACCGTCTTTAAACAAAAACAAATTCTTCAAATTGGACGTTCCCAAATCCAATTCTTCCCATTCCAACACACACGAAGTTTGTGTTACGTTCTTTATCGTCAATACCGGGTTCCCTGGCAAGTTTTTACCGAATGTATTCAAGATTTCGTCCTGGATCAACTTGAACTGATTCAACTCCTCGCGTTCTGTTTCCAAATCCTGTTCACATCTGATTTTGACAATTGATCCAGCTTTGACGCCGTTGGGTAATAAAATTGTGGGGTACTCAATGAGATGGTGGTCCTTGGTCAATAGCAACGCCAAAGACGCATCCAACTTCCCTACAGTCAACGACACTTCTACCATTATTATCGTCGAGTTTCGCGATTGGGAATTTTAGGGAGAGTTCGCGGTAAGCTGGGGAGGTATGGCGAGAGTTGGCGAGATTGTGCCGTCAATTGGCGACACCTAGCGAGACCTCGTGGTAAGTTAACGAGACTTGGACAGTTAACGAGACACCTCTACCCCTAGTATACATTATATAGATATTCCCATGGCAGTAAGATCCTCAGAAATCTCCTCGTCAGTGGCTCGAGACATCAACAACTCATGGTTGAGGTTTTCATCACTCAAATTGATCGCTGAAGGAAATCCATGGAATTGCACTAAGCTATTTAGTATTCCCAACTGTTGGTTCAAGTCATTACGGTTCTGGACCAATTCCACGAGCTTTTGTTGCTTGACAGCTTTCTTCAGCAACGGTTGTTCAGCCTTAGGGGAGGTTTCGTGATGTCCGTTGCCGTAACCATTGCCATATTCATTCCCGTAGCCATTTCCAAACCCATTTACGGTGCCGTTCGCTGCCCCATTCCCATTCAAAACGGCAATAGCAGTAACGGCATTGGTTTGAGCGTCTTCCTTGATCTCTGGTATGGCTGAATAAGCGTAATCTGGAACTAATTGATCCATTTGGTTCCGCTCTTTGTTGATTTTATACCATTTGGAGGTGGTTTCCAGGATCATTTGGTTCTTACCATCAATGACACGACGTAAAAAGTCCTGATGGATGGAAGTTCTAGTGGCAATGGTCTCAGTGTTGATGCATTTCAATCGGTAGTTCAAGGTGTTATTAGCCAAACGAAGCCCATCTTGATAGAAACCATTGATTTTGTAGTAGATTTTCGTCAACTCTGGGTGAGACCCTTCGAGACATAATTGCAACTCATGCTCCAAGATCTTGAGTTTATCGTGATAGAGCTTATCTCGGATTTCCACAAAATCGTTTTCGATGGTTATTAGTTCTTGTACTGCAAGCTGACGTTGTTTGTTGAGATTTTTATCCTCTTCGTCTTCCTCTTCTTCGTCGTCCTCTTCTTCTTCCTCTTCTGCTTCAGCTTCCGCTTCTTCATCCTCAGCTTCAGCTTCGTGTTCGTTATCTTCAACCTCGTCATGGAGACTTTGTTGTTGTGAAGTTTCTGCTTCAACTGGAGATTTAGCCTCCGGATCAAGTTCAGCGTTAGCGACCTGTTCGGTTTCGTGTTCTTGTTGAATTTCCCGTTCAGACTCCGGTTCCGGCTGGGCTTCCGCCTCGACACCGTCTAAATTCAACTCACCGTCAATTTCTTCCGAATCGTCCTGTTCCTTTTTATCCTTTTCTTCATCGCTATCACCCTCGCTTTCACCCTCACCCTCGCTTTCAGCATCGGCATCATGATCCACCGCATTGGCATCGGCTATTTCACCTCCATCTTCTATTTTGATTTTCTTCGATTCTGGACCGATTTCTTCCAAACTTCGCTTTCCATTACTTCCACCGTCACTGTCGTTCAATTCTCGAGGCAGGGGTTTGAAATCTTCGCCGTCGTCAAAATCACTATCTATCTCCTGTAATCTCGCCATCTCCGTCAATCTCGACAACGTATTCAAGTCCGACACGTTCTCGGTGCTGGAATTCTCCGGTCTCAAGAAATCCATCTTATCGGTTTCTGCTTCCGATTGATCTTCACCCAAATCGCTTAATTCCGAACTATCGTCGCTCTTGGTGATATTTATGTCTCTCTTGGTGGTTGTAGTCACGCTTTCACCCGCAAAAGACTGTTCAACCGGCTGTGAAAGATTGGAGTCACCGTTATCACTTTCACTAGACATCGAATGAGGAATATCAAGGAACAGGGTTAATAAAAAACGGGAAATCCCAATAATTTCCACAATTAGTAACTAGCTCCTGGCTATATATAATATATGCGATCTCTTTGGAGACGAAAATCCGATTAAACCAGTTAATTTCGAAAGTTCGACTGAAATTCCACCAACGAGTTGTTGATATCCTCCTCACTAAAACGGCTCCAAAAAAGCAGACAGTTGCAAATTAACGTGCTACAGTGTAATTGAGATCCCTAAGTATTTCCCTAAGCTGGTGTTCTGCTGCAATACGCTGGAAATCGCCGGTTCGTCTCCAATTATTGCTCTACTCCTCGTACTAAAGTTTTGAATATTCGAAGTTTTGTGTGCGCGACTCTCAACTTCCCGCGACATCGACGCGACACTGTCGCGATGAGCATTGAATTTTGTTCAAAGTGGAAAGTGGATAATTAAGAGATGTCATTTGCTTCGTTGTTCAAGGGGACACGGGACTCCGCGGTGGGTGAGTTGTTCAGTGTGGATGCACTGCCGGTGAACAGGGAGTCTTTGGTGAGAGAAAGAACCGTTTTAAACGAGGTAAAACCGAAAGAAAGTGAAGAATCTGAAGGAGACAGTGACGAGGAATCGGGGTCTGGATCGGAATCGGAGGCTGCTTCTGGGTCGGAGTCGGAGGCGGAGCATTCGTCTGACTCTGAAATAGTCTCTGAGGCTATCACTTCCCAAAAGCAATTGAAATCCAGGAAAGAAGACGAAAATTACGATCTCGAGGCTAAATACTTCAGAAAACTCTTAGAAGACAAAAGTCAGAAGGATACCTCTCAGGAAGAAGAGGGTCAAGCCAAAATCGCTAAAGAAGATAGCGACAGTGATAGCGACGGAAAAAAGCAGAAGGCAGAGGAAAAACGAGCCAAAGTCGACTTGAAAGAGGACGAACTTCAAAAAGCCGAAAAAACCATCTTTGTCGGAAACGTTCCGGTCGGTGTGGTTACGTCGAAATCAACCTACAAACGATTCAAAAACCACTTTTCCAAAATAGGCAGTATTTCCTCCATCAGGTTCCGCTCAATCTCCTTTAATGAAGCATTACCTCGAAAAATCGCCTTTGCTCAAAAGAAGTTCCATAATCAACGTCAAACGTTGAATTCTTATATCGTTTACGACAACAAGGAAAGCTCATTGAAAGCCAATGAGTTTTATAACGGAAAATTGTTTGATAATTTCCATTTACGGGTCGACCATGTAGCCCATCCAACACCCAAAGACAACAAACGAACAATATTCGTTGGAAACTTGCACTTTGAAGAAATGGAGGAAACATTATGGAAGTATTTCAATCGTCATTGTGATAACGACGTGGAATCGGTGAGAATTGTCAGAGATGCCAAAACCAATGTGGGAAAAGGCTTCGCTTTGGTGCAATTTAAAGACACATTATCTGTGAATAAGGCATTATTATTGAATGATAAAGCCATTTCTGAGAGCGGTAATCCCCGAAAGTTAAGAATTTCCCGAGCCAAGTTCAATGCTAAACCTTCACTAATGTCTCCTAATCACATTGACAACCAGCCCAAGAAGAAGCAAAAGTTACTTAGCAAGTTAAACGATGGAGAAAGGACGGTAGTTGGAAGATCAAAGGTTTTGGGAAAAGCTGACAAGGCCACCATCGGAACCAAGGTGATCATTGAAGGGGAACGGGCCAGGAAGGGGGGTAAAATCGGTAAAAAGCCTCGTCATGACAAGAATAAAAGTCCCAGAATAAGGGAAAGATCCCAACGGTTCAAGCAGAAATCTAAGGAGAATCAAGATAAACCGAAGAAGTGATGATCGGAATTCAAGTTGGTGAACTGTTCTTTTTAAAATTGTACGAAATAGCATTTGCTGTTCAGTAGAAAATGAAGGCTCTTTTTGGAATATAGGGTCTTTTAAAGTGTATAAAATAGCATTTACGGTTCATTAGAATATAAACAGCTCGTATGGCCTTTTAAATTGTAGTAAAATGGGCAGTTACGGTTCAGTAGAGTATTAAAACTCTTTTTTGGGAATTAAAGTGATTGTTGAATGAATACGTTACAAATGGGTGTCAGATGATGTCTGACCACAATCAAGGACCAGTGACGTTCACAGTTAGAGGAGGGAGGGCAAAGAACCCTCCAATTCACTACATGAATCGTGTGATGCTGTCTTTAATTCTCACCCAAACTACACTTCTTCTGCCTACATCATTTCCAGTATTCCTCATGGCTAACCTCCCTCTAATTACAGTCTTCTCTTGATTACAGCCACATCCTCTATAGTATTCCTCAACCTACAACAGTCTTCTTCAAACTACAACTAAATCATCTCCAGTCTTCTTCTGGCTACAACTTATCTCCATTCTTCTTCTGGCTACACTCCTTCATTTCAATTGATTCTATCTGTTACATTAGTCTTCCACTAACCACAGCCACATAATTTCGGGTCTTCCTTTGACTCCGGCCACTCTCCTCTCACTCCAGCCACATTATCTCCAGTCTTTAGTCTCCACGTCATCTCCACAAACTAACAGAAAAGCCAAAATTCATAAAATCATTACTCTTCATCCCTCCTCTGCCATTGCCCCACTCACCCTCACCCTCACCCATAAACCTCTCCCTGGCTCCCTAACTGTGATACATCGCGCCTCCTTGTGCCGCACTGATAAGGGAGCCCCTAACAATTAACCCCTTTAAATACCCTAAATTATCCTTTCTACCTTCTAAGTTTAAGTGAAATTTCCTCTGAATTCCACATGGGAAATAATTCTTCTAAAATAACCGACATGGTTGAACTCAAGTCAGAACCTATCAACGAAAAGACCCCCCCAGATGACGAATTATCCCAATATAGCGATTTGTTCAAGAATCTAAAAGTTGATGTCACCCCGGAAGAAACTGGAGACATTGCTATTGGTTCGTTGCACAGTTGGCAAACTGAATTCGAATCCGACACCAAGAATCTCTTGGCCCAAAATGCCATTGCCAAAAACACCATTTATTCCGTAATCGGTGATTCTACCATCACCACCAGATTGAATGAACAGTTTCATTTCAACACCCAACTAAAGAATGTTGGAGAACCTTCGTTCTTGGACAATCAGAAATCCTCCGGCCGTTGTTGGATGTTCGCTACCAGCAACATTTTGAGACAGCATGTCATGAAGAAGTACAGTTTGAAAGGAGACGAATTTCAAGTATCTCAAGCGTACCTTTACTTTTACGATAAAATAGAACGGGCCAATTTTGCTTTGGATAACTTGCTTGATACTGCTGACTTACCGTTGGATTCACGGTTGGTGAATTATATTTTAACTGATCCCATCAATGATGGTGGTCAATGGGATATGATTGTTAACATTTTGGAGAAATACGGCGTGGTTCCTAATTACGTTTTCCCTGATAACGCCCAGGCCACCGCTACTGCTACGTTGAATTACATCTTGAAGGAGAAAATCCGGGAATTTGGGTTGATTTTAAGGGGCTTGAAGACTAGGTCTGCTGGTGACGTGGTTATCAAGTCAGCCAAGGCTGCCATGGTGAAGGAAATCTACAATATCGTGTCGATTTCTTTGGGTACACCTCCCAAACCAACTGACAGCTTTACGTGGGAATTCAAGGACAAAGACGGTAATTACAAATCCTTTGCCACTTCTCCTCAAGACTTTTACAAGACTCACGTTGCTTTCCCTGCCACCGATTTCTTCTCGTTGATCCACGATCCCCGAAATGAATCAGGCAAATTGTACACTGTAGACAGACTTAACAACATGACTGGAGGCAGAGAAGTTCAGTATGTCAACACCTCATTGTCTTCCATTAAGGCTACTGCCATCAAAATGATCAAAGCCGACGAACCGGTCTTCTTTGGGTGTGACGTGGGTAAGTTCTACGACAGAAAGACAGGAATCTTGGATACGTCTCAATTCAGATTCCCTCTTGGCTTTGGCACCGATTTAAACATGACTAAGGCTCAGAGATTACAGACTGCTTCTTCTGCTATGACCCACGCCATGGTATTAACCGGTGTTCATTTGGATGGTAAGGGAAACCCCGTTAGATGGAAAATTGAAAACTCCTGGGGTGCTGACGTAGGGGATAAAGGGTACTTTTTGATGACAGACCAGTGGTTTGACGAGTTTGTGTTTCAAGTCGTCACCTCGAAAGCCTACGCCTCCAAGGAAGATTACAAGGTGTTGAAAGCTCAAGATTACGAGGTTTTACCTTACTATGATCCCATGGGTGCTTTAGCCAGAGAAGTTTAAATACGATGTTTAATTCGGGATTATCTCCCCCATTTTTGGTCCGTTTTGGCCCGTTTGGGGGACTTTATTATTGCTTTCCTTCATTTCCTCCATCTAGTGTTATTTCAGAACCCCACTTTTGATATATGGGCTTCTTTTTGTCTTTATAAATGTTGTTATCTTCAGTCTCTCCCGCGCTGAAAAATCTACTATTTCTCGTAGAATTTCTTCCATGGCGGAGGAAACCCCCCAGCTTGTCGGCTTGTCTCCTGAGGCTCTAGACTCCGTAGCCCGAGAAATAAATGACAAATTTGAGGCAGCGGCCAATGACAGCGAGTTGAACGATTTAACGAAACAAATTGACCAGTTGTTGAAGATAGGCACCTCAGAGCTAAATAAGTTTACCGCCAGCTGTAACAAAAGCTTTCAGCATCAGATCACATCAGTCGAGATCTCCAGAGCCAAATTGACCGACGCCCTTAACACCAATGAGGAGTTGGTCAAGTTGTTTTCCAATTCCAACGATTTGGGGAACTTATTGACAATTGAGTTGAAATCGTTGGATAAAGAGATCAATCGTATCGTCGAGGCGAAGACGTTTGTCTCCACCACCAAGTTGTTGAAAAATAATATAAACCAGGCGATTTACGCCTTGGAGCATAACAATTTCGAATTGGCGGCTAAATGTATCCACACCATTAGATCGGATATTCCCTCTGATTTGATTACCAGTAGGTACGCCTCGTTGGTTATTCCTTCCACTGACATCCCTGAGCTTCCCGAAACCGTCATAAACAACTCCATTGCTCACTTGACTCAGGTATTCGAAGCTAAATTCAACGAAGCTGCCAAACTCAAGAATATCCCCGATTTAACCAAGTATTTTCAACTTTTCCCATTGATTGGGAAGGAGGAAGTTGGTCTTAATTGCTACTCCAGCTTTATCAGTCAAATCATCACCGATACGTCCAGGAACCTTATCAAGTCTATCTCCAATAATGTCGAAATATCCAAGAAGCCTGGCATTTATTCTCAAATCTCTATGCAGCTTTTTGAGAATGTTTCCATAATGTTGTCCCAGCATGCCCCATTGATCAATAAGTATTACTCTTCGACGTATCCCCAAGCCATCAACTATGTTATCACCAAAATACAGCATCAAATAGACTCGCAAATTGGTTTGATAACTGATAGTTTTTACGATAACCATCGTATAGACAAGGTTTTACAGGATATTAGAATCTACAAGTTCCCCATACTTGAAAAGAGGCAGTTGGAAAGTCATGAGGGTATAAAATCCCCTAGACATTCATTTGACGATAGCGAGGTGGTGACGATTGTTGAAACCGGTGACTATTTTAGTGAATTTGCTGGAATTTTCAAATACTGGTCATTATACTGTAGCTTTATTACCACGAGGTACTTCAGAGACCATACAAAAGATGAAAAGTTAGGATCGGGTTCCAATGGTTCTGCTTCGTCTAATGGCCGTAATAATAAGCTCAAGCTCCCTGGAATCATCGTTAGTTCCCATTTCACTAACAAAATTCAATCCAAGTACTTGCCAGCATTCGAAACGATATTTAAATTTTATTTTAAAAGGTCTTTGGAGAAAGCTATCATCATTGAAGAGCTTCCCATAATAGATCCTTACTTACTATCTTCAGCTAATGCTTTTCCTGATCAGCCCCCATGTTCCTCGGTCATTGAAGACTTTTCGCTTGTTCTTAATACATGTCTCAGAGGAATTGTTGATTCGGCACAAGTTGGTGCAGTAAAGACTTTTGTCACTGAAGGATTCAAGGTGATTCAAGGCGATTTCCTTAATGGGTATTTAATCAAAGAATTGAACGATAACCTGCCTCGGTACAATCTGTCGTTGAATTTGATTCAAGGCAAAACTGTTTCATCTCATATTTTGAGTAATACTGTGTCCCCCCTTAGCCTGAGAGGTTCTACACCAGCACCGGACACTTCAGGTATAGGGTTCTTAAAAGGTGCTACCAATGCTTTTGGCAATGTTGTGGGGTCCACCTCTGGTACCACCAATGGCACTACGAGTTCTAATCCTCGATTGGTCAACTTTGCGATATATTTAAATACCATAGCGGTATCACAAGACTATTTCAATCGGATAATCGCCAATTTTACCAAGGACAATAATCGGTATCTCAAAACTGCATTTCCTTTTGGTGAAGATAGTGAAATTGTAAAGAACATATTGGTGGGAGAGTTGTTGAATCCTTTCACATCGATAACAAACCGGATAATTCAAGAAGGGTTGATTAACTTTTATAACCAGTCGATCAAGAACAAAATGCTAGTGATTGTATCTGATTTCATCAACGATAATGATGATTCTAATTACATGATCTATTCCCCCAGTTCGATCAATGACTCCTCGTTGATCTATAGTTTTATTAACAACTGGACAAAATTCATTAAGCCATACAAACAGGTATTGCATCATGAAATAATCTTCAATAAACTCCTCAAGTTGATCATTTTAAACTTGGCCAATATAGTGGAAAAACGGTTGATATTAGTATTGAAGAAGTTCAAAATAAATGAATTGGGAAGTCTCAAGTTAGAAAAGGATGTATCGTCGTTTATCGGTGAAGTTTGTGATGACAACTACGAATTGAGAGAAAAGTTTGTTCGTGTTACTCAGTTGATCATGTTGGTTGGTATGGATGACGATGAATACGAAGAGAGTAATGACGTTGAAGAGTATGGAATTAACTGGGTGTTGACTCAACAAGAAAGGAAAGAGTTCAGAAAGCTTAGGGTGTGAGTAGCGCTAAATATAGACTAAGAGATACATCGTTACTTGCGGGACATAACCATCTTTGTGGATTCATGGACATCGTTTACTACTTGCCCTATACACTTGCTATTGAAGGAGATCAAGAATAAACAAACCAGCCAATAGAATAATGTTTATGGAATTTTTGCTGCTCCAGTTAACATCTTGGTTACGTAAACACAGGACGCTATGAAGTAGCTACAATTCTACGTAGGCACACATAACTGATTCATGGAATCTCACAATCACACTTTCTGATGGTTACCATTGGCGTCTAGCTGAGCGCAGGCTGTGTGCAGGTGACCTTGAGAGGTTTCTACGTTGGTAGGAACCCTCATTGCTTACGCCTTCCTTTCATGAAACTGCATTTATATGCGTCATTTGGGGTAATATTCCCACTTTTAAAATTGATATCTATCACAATTTGAATGATGAATAGAATGTCAGATTTGCCTTGGGAGGAATTGGTTAAGATAACCAAAGATATCATATACCTTGCAATAAGAAGTCTTGACACAAGACTTAACTTTTCATCTGTTGTTGAATGGGATCAGTTCCTGTACAATGATCGTCATGAAATTAGAACAAAGTTGGTTAGAGTTGTGAGTTCCCTTATCATCGATCTAGAAGAGAAAGAGCTGCTCACTGCTATTTGGAGACGTCGTCGGTCACTTTTCGATTGTAAAGATGACATACAGAAGTTCCTCAAAGAATACTATAAAATTGGATGTAGTCTCCCCTTCAAATTCAAAGAGCTTCCAGTTGCCACCTCCAATCCAATTGAGACAGTTAAAAACAGTGAAGTGATGGAACTTCTAGACATCCATCCGATATTCAGTGAAGAAATCAGCGATAGTTGGTTCGACGATATTTTGAATCGGATGCAAGTCGATTTTAATAAAATTGAAGTCGACCTAAACTACATTTCTTTCTTGGAGACGATGGTGGGCTGTGACTCAGTGCAACCAAAATTGAGTTCTTTTGAAGAAGCTGCATCAGATAACTTCAGGCGGTTAATCCTTGACCCTACTTTGGCGATGTTGCAATCGGCTAATTTAGATGTATACCTGTCAATTGATAAACCAAGTAAACCGAGACTTGGTGTGCCAAAAAGAAAAGTATCCAAGAAGAAGCTACTGAAGCTGAGAGTTGGTCAGACAAAAAAGTCAGTGCTAGAGGATACTATCCTTTCAAATTCCAGCATATCAGAAAATACCAAAATAAGTACCAACCCCCGTCCAAGCATTGCAATATGCAGTGAAAACAAAGAACTACTTCTTATCGATATCAAACGCCCTGGCTTGTCCATGGACACCTCAGAAGATAGTAATCTTGTAT
>JAJMSJ010000044.1:0-48823 GCA_030578535.1 Yamadazyma tumulicola
ATACAAGATTACTATCTTCTGAGGTGTCCATGGACAAGCCAGGGCGTTTGATATCGATAAGAAGTAGTTCTTTGTTTTCACTGCATATTGCAATGCTTGGACGGGGGTTGGTACTTATTTTAGTATTTTCTGATATGCTGGAATTTGAAAGGATAGCATCCTCTAGTACTGACTTTTTTGTCTGACCAATTCTCAGCTTCAGTAGCATCTTCTTGGATACTTTTCTTTTTGGCAAACCAAGTCTCGGTTTACTTGGTTTCTCTATGGAATGATATACATCTAAATTGGCCGATTTCAACATCGCTAAATTTGGTTCAAGGATTAATCGCCTGAAGTTATCTGATGCAGCTTCTTCAAAAGAGCCCAATTTTAGGCTCACTGAGTGACAGCCCACCATCGTCTTCAAGAAAGAAATGTAGTTTAGGTCGACTTCAATTTTATTAAAATCGACTTGCATCCGATTCAAAATGTCGTCGAACCAACTATCGCTGATTTCTTCACTGAATATCGGATGGATGTCTAGAAGTTCCATCACTTCACTGTTTCTAACTGTCTCAATTGAATTGGAGGTGGCAAAAGGAAGCTCTTTGAATTTGAATGGGAGACTACATTGAATTCTAAAATACGATTTGAGGAACTTCTGTATATCCTCTTTACAATCGAAAATTGAACGGTGTAAATCCCAGGTAGCGGTAAGCAGCCAGTATCCGGTTATATAATTCCTCATGTATACCACAATATCAGCTAAACCAGTTCTGATTTCCTGAAGATCATTGTGCAGTAAATGATCCCATTCAATGCCAACAGATGAAAAATCAAGTCTCGTGTCAAGACTTCTTATTGCAAGATATATAATGTCTTTTGTCATTTGGTTTGTATCCACTAGAGAAACAGCTGCCATTCTATTTATCGTTGAAATTGCAAATGTGATAGATATCAAATTTAAAAGCGGGAAAATTACCCCCTAAGAATGCAGATAAATGCAGTTTCATAAAAGGAAGGCGTAAGCAATGAGGATCCCCGCCAACATAGTCGTAAGATCATTAGCATACAATCTGGACTTAGCTAGACGTCAATGGTACGATTGTAAGGAGTTGTCATAATAGTATAGCGTGTTTGCACAGTATGTGTTTACATGAAATGTGTCTCTACAAAGTGTGTATCTACATGGCAGTGTCTGCATCACCGTGTTTACACAATTAAAATATCTATAAGAAAACTTCAATGTTGATTTCAACAAAAGAAGCAGCATAAGGAATTTCAAAAGACTTCATAACTTCCGGATGCAAAACTCCAACAGAACCTACCACCACCGCCTCACCACTTTCACTACTTCTGAAGTACACCTTGGCTCCTCTTCCAGGGAAATAAGTGGCGTTTTCGCTATCTTCCTCTATCCAATAACCTCTGGAACTGTCAGATTTGGGATTCTCAATCCATTTGGCTCTCAACGTTTGCATCAACTTACCCAACAACCCCTGAATGTATTCGAAACCCGAAGTCTTTCCTGCAATAACTGCCCCCCAATTACGTTGATTCACGGCTTTTCTTTCCACCGCGTCATTCTTTAACACTATATCACCACATTCGAAAACTTTAATCGGAAGAGAATGCTTCCTGTTTTCTCTAATTGTTTTCAATAACCCGGGTAACAATGTGGTTCTCACCACTTGATACTCAAAGGTCTTGGGATTAGCCAACTTAACAGCAGTTTTATTATCATCTTTCTGTCTCAAGAACTTGAAATTTTCATCGTGAGAGCACAAAGTCAAAGCCATGATTTCGGAATATCCCGCCTGTGAACTGGCTAATCTTACAATGTCAGCAATCTTATTTATGGGTAGAGCAGCAGCAACTAATGACTCGCCCTTTGGCGTTGTTTTGACAATATTATCGTACCCATAAGCAATAGCAGCATCCTCCATAATGTCACATTGATGCAAAATATCAGATCTGGTGATAGGTACTGAAACTTGCAACAATTTTGGATTTTCACTACTAACCTTGGCTCCTAGTTCCATTTTTTTCAACAAATTGGCTATCTCATCCCCTGATAAATCCAACGCCAAACAAGAGTTGATGTAGTCAATTTCAGCTAACGTCATTCTAGGTTCGACACTAGGGCATAATCTTGATTGTCCATTATGTTCCGAAATTATTTCAACCGGTTCAATTTCAAACTTTTCTTGGGTATGATGGGAAAACATCGCCACCAAAGTCTGGATCACTAATTCCGTCTTGGTCTTATCGGTACCAGTGACATCAATAAAGACATTTTTCGTGTCAAGACTAATTTTGGAATGGTTGGAGTTTATGATCGGGGGCAATGAACAAACCGTTCTTTCACTATCCAAGATTACAGGGTACACCGGAGAGTCTCTAATGATGTGCAAGTACTTGGACAAGTGTTTGTCCTTTTCGTAGAATTCCATTATTCCATTACCATCCATTACTCGAGTTTGATTCAATGGAGCAAACTTTATGTCTTCCGGTTTCAATGCCTCATAACTGAATGGGCCCTTGACAGTATCTAAATCATGAGTACCGATGGCGACCAAAGTCCGGTTTCGACATAAGTTGGTGTGTAATTTATCTTGTAAAGCGATAAATGAATCATAACTTCTTTGGTTGAACTTGATATTCCTTAAGATTGCCGAGGCAGCATAAGGACGGACCTGTTCGACTGATTTTTCAATTACCAACTTCGTCGTGGGTTTGGTCAATCTATAATTGGGAGTTTCGGCTCTGCCCAAAAATTGGTTTAATGCCTGAGTAATCCCTTCAAAACACAACATATCGTATCTATTGGCAGGTATTTCAATCTTCAATTGAGGCCTCTCCCCTGGTTCACAATCATCGGTTGTATCTTCATCTAATTCGATTCCAAATTGGAAACATAACTCGTCAAATTCTTCGGTGGTATAGGTATTACCCAATGACTCGTACAAGTCTTCCTTATCAACTGATATAGTAGGCATGATCCAACAATATATTAAGAGAAGCTCTAGCGGAGGTTTTCAAAATTTTCGCTCAGTAAGAGTCATGGGCTGAAATTTACTGTGGTACGCGTAAATATGAGACGATAAGATCCATCGGTTCCTTAAGTCTAGGGAAGTTGGGCGGAGGAATACGGTGGTAGGTACAACGGGGGGCCCAATATCATCGTCGGGATTTGAAGTAGAGTCTCGTGCAGTTTTTGGAGGATTCGAAGTACTCAGAGTTGCACTCGGAGTGAAATTTAAACTAATGCTTAAACCAGATGAAGTACGATTTTTACTATACAATAGCTAGTTTTTTGTATCATCTAGAGGCAACATCATGGCATTCAAAATCTATAACTCGAAAATCAGACGAAACTGCCTATGTCACTTCGTTGCACTCGGCCCTGTTAACGGTACAGTAATGGTATCATCAGGCTTGATTTTCTCTGCCTTCTCAATCTCTTCTACTTCATCTCTAAGGGCACTCACGTCAAATATGGCAGTAGAATTGTCAGCGTTCTCTTGATATTCCTCAGTATTATCGTTTTTAGCCTGGTCTTGCGATTCGGCTATATCTTTCCACCAGTTACTCAGCTTGGGCTTGAAGATGTCCTTCCAACTCTTTTTGCTTCTCTTTTCGTTTTCCAACTCCTTCTTCATTTTAGCTCTGGCTTCATCGAACTCTATAATTAACTTCCGTTCTCGTTCAGTTTGTTCAACATCGGGTTCTTCAATTTCGTCGAATTCTTGATCTAGAATCTCCCACTGTAGTTCCTGTAATATCCTAGGAATAGCTTTACGATACGACATATGTCCTTGAACAAGATCAGTTACATCCAAATTTTCTATACCGTAGCAATCATTAATCTCTGACAATCCTGCCACCGACAGTAGACCCCCACTTGTAGCTCTAAATAAATACCCCAACACCCAATCTTTGCGAGAAAACCCATTTATGAAGTCATTACTAACCACCGACCTTGCCAACCCTAATTGATCCTTATTGACAGTTATGGGACTTCCCAATAAAATAACATTCTCAATTAATCCAAAGCACCCTCGGTGAGCTAGGTCAATTAAACACGAATACACAACTCTGGCTCCTAATGAGTATCCCACCAAGGTAATTGGCCTGACTCCCATATTTCCTGAGACCAAGTTTTCGGCTAAAATTTTCCCTGCTTTCCATGCTCTATCTAATGAAACGTTCCAAGGGTTATCCACTAAGTACGTCAATTTTGATAGTAAAATGGGAATTTGGATGGCTGCCATCAATGAACTGGCAATCGTGGCCCCCAAAATTTGTTGTATGGAGCTTGTAAGGGCTTCACTGGCTAAAATACCTATAGTTTGACCCATACTTGTTAACATTTCTGGTTCCCACAATACCGAAAATAAATCTCCCATGATGGGATCCACAGTAGAAAACGGTAATCTTACGTCATCTGCTTTTCCCGTCATCCACCCACTGACGGTGACAATCAAATTAGCCCGTTTGTTATTATGCAATGGTTTGAATTCAAACGTTTCGACTTCTCCAGCTCGGCGTCTTCCGGCAGTATTTCCAGCTTTAGCTCCTAAAATAACCCCACCAGTAGTGATTATCGTCGTACCTCCGACACCAGCTAAGAAACCACCGGTTCCTCCAACTCCAATAGTGGTCAAACCCGCAGCCAAACCAGCACCAATAACTGGAGCTAACAATCCAGCCGATAAACCAATGGCTAATGTACCGCCCAAGGTGGCTAGACCAATATAGGCTAATCTCTTGTTTTTGTTCTTCTTGACATATTTGTCTATGAAGTCTTTGTTATTCAATAATTCCTCTTTATCTTCTAACGACTTGTCTTTTGTCTCTACGTCTAAACTGTTTAACAACCGCCTTTCAAACTGGTAAACTTGCAACGAGTCAATGTTCAAAGCCACAGCAAACCTGATCAATAAAGATCTCGAACGACTATCGTAATAACCGTCACTTAATAATAATAGGAATAAATCACAAATTAATATCCACTCCAAAGATGAGCCTTCGTCACCATTGACGGTTTTCTTCACCAAACTCGAGGTCAAATCTGCCACATTCAATCCATGAACACTTAAGTTTTCAATCATGCGTTGTTCGTCATTGCTTAATTCCATGTGAGTGTAGACTTTGTCGATAATGTACTGGGACCAATTTCCAAAATTCTTCTGTGCTGCACTCAATTGCTTGGCTACCTTATTGGTAGTCGACTGTTTGATATTGGCTAGCTCAGTAGCCATATCAACCGATATTAGCCGGACAATGCCACAATAAGAGAATTTTTGACTTTCATCCAACATATCTTTAGTAGCTTGAAGAGCTTCTACCGATTCGAGATTCTCGTCTTCATATAGCAAGTCATCGTCATCATCATAATTGTCATCTTCATCACGGTATTTGGCATTTTTTGAATCCACATCACTCTTGGATATAAACAAGAAGTCGGTCTTCTTATCGAATTCGGCAAATTTAGCCACCTGTTCGGCATTATCGATTCTAGTATATCCGCCGTGTTTGTTTTTCAAGTCAAAGAAATCGTCGTTTCCATGCTTAGCGAATTCGAGGTTGCCTTTGTCATCGTAATAGTCCATTTCTGCAATAGTCTTCATAGGTTTCCATTGAGCGGCACTTTCGTCGTTGAAAAAATCATTCTCTTGCCGCTTTATTTTGTTCTCTGCTGTCTCGTTGGGTTTCCGGGGGGTGAGTAGCTGTGAAGTGTCGATTTCGGCATGGGACGTAGAGTCTCTTACCTTAACTTCTGATCGGTCTTTCCTACTTAGATCAAACTCCACAAAACTGGTGTTATTATGCTGGAACACATTGCTGGTGTCATCACTGTAGTCATTACTGTCATCGTAAACAGAGGTATCATTATGCAAGGTTATGTTTTCATTATCATCATTATCATTTCGGCTTTGCTCAGGCTGGGACTCAAAGGAAGGTAACGCAGGGAGAGCAGCAATGGAAGTTCGAGTGCCATATTGTGGTCTATCGTGGGTAACTAGCTGACCACTAGAATTATTATTATTGTAGAACTCGCTCTCAAATGATGCCATCAACAAATGTTTGTGTTTTCCCCCTTAGACTGTTACCTATAAAGTGGTTAACGTCCCAACTATACCGTCAGATTAAAGTCGCTTGCCAGAACCCTAAAACGTCGCGAACGGTGCGAGGCCAGAGGGAGCCGAAGAAACGGTGGGATTATTTAGAAGTCAGGGAGAGGTGGTTAACTACGAGCCAAAGAACAAGGGGTTTGTTCGAAAGAACAACAACTGAAAGATGGATGTGTGCAACATGGTTTTACTCAAAGCGTCCCATTAGTCAAACGACCGTTCGCAGAGTTTAGGAATATGTTGCCTCGCCCGACCGAGCTACCACCATGCCGTAGCACGAGAGCTCAAGATCAGTCGTCGTTTTAAAACCTGTCGACGGAGCCACTCTGCCCCAAATTGTATGGCACAACGTCACTGTAATCTTTATCCCAGCCACTTTATAACCCAGTCTATCTAGCTCGAGTTATAATCGTCGCTCAAACTCCAAAGAGGACCAACAATTACTTCCTCAAACGTTAAAACAATAAACTGAGCCGTTTGTCCCTAAAGAAAAACAAAAGTAAACCAGAACCAAAATTACAACGGATAGGACTTGCTTCACGAGCGCCGATCTGCTACAGTGAACATCTACAAGGTCCCGGAGGTAACCCCGAAGGGTTTAACCTTCATTTCCATGAGAGTTCTTCTGTAACACAGGTTTAGTCTTAAAATTTAAGACTGAAGAAAATTTCTCCAAATCTCAAACTATTTATACCAGAGATGAGGTAGTCGTGCAACTCGCGAAGATTTAGAATCAAGAGACTTATAGCTAGAGTAAATGCTAGCTAACAAGAGAAATAATAACCGAGCAGCCAAGCCGAAGGCCCAGAATGATGGAGGTAATGACTATATACCGTTTGAGTCGGAAAACTCTATGGGGGTAGACAACATCATTGCTTTGTTCAACGAAGAGTTTAAGTATGTGTTGCACAGTGAAGATTTGCCAGGGTTTATTCAGGAGGTGAAACGTCAATTATACAACAGAGAATATATATCAGCATTTGATAATGACGACAAACGGTTTGCCTACGGTTCGAGGTGGACCCCGGCTCGAGCGTTGGCCTATACGTCACTTTTAGCCAGTTTGCTGCCTATAGTTGACATGATGCGAGACCCGCAAACTCAGAAGAAGGTTCTATGTGTCGGAGGAGGTGCAGGGGGCGAATTGGTAGCCTTGGGGGCGGTGTTTTGTCGGCTCAAGGAACTGCATTCGACGTCTGGCTCTAGTGTGAACATCGATATTGTCGATATTGCCGATTGGTCTAAGATGGTGTACAACTTTACCCATTATATGAAACAACACTGGTTGTATAAACCCGAACATTTGACCACCAATTTCATCAATGGTGACATATTGTCTCACGATCCCAAGGAATTTTCCCTGCTAGATCTAATCACGCTATTGTTCACCACTAATGAATTGTTTGCCGAGAAGAAGACCGAGACAATACGGTTCTTGCTGACGTTGAACGCCAATTGTAAGTCGGGATCAATATTATTGATCGCTGAAAGCGCAGGGTCCTACTCCCACATCACGGTGGGAACAAAGAAGTTTCCGGTCCAGTTTATGATCGATATGATCCTTTTGGGCAAGCAGGGCGAAAATTCCGGTCCGTGGGAGTTAATTGAACACAGTGACAGCTGCTGGTACAGAATGGATGAGAATCAGATTGATTATCCGGTGAAATTGGAGAATATGAGGTTTTTTTATAGACTTTACCGGAAGAAGTAGCCAAGGAAGCGGTGAAGCAAGAAGTCCAGAGTCAGGTTGGAAGCACAGGGTAAATATCATGAGCTAAAACCCTTTATCGCACCGTTGTAGGAGTACGGCAGTAATAGTTTAATTACCAGAGGGATAAATACATACATTAATCTTCGTTTCTACCTAATCTTTCCTATCCCACCCCAACTTTCCTAGTCCCTTTCTATCATGATACAGTGTGATGCGGTCACCTCATTGATCACGGTCGTCAACCAGTCTCCTTTAATCTGAAACAATCACAATCTAGCTCACCTTTGTAATCTCGCGATTAATACCATACAGGGATTGTGATATGTCAACAGAAAGGTTGATTCTGGCCGATGGAACGAGGTCCAAAGTGACCAATGACGGTCTCATGTTGTTAGAACAGTTGTACCAGATCGACTCTCAGGAGACTACGACGTCGGGACTCGTGTATTGTTTTCCTGCAACCTCGGAACAGATTTCACGAAACATCTCGTTTAAGAGTATCTTATCGTGTCGGCATTTGCAGGATGACTTATTCACCATCAACTACGGTGTAGAAGATGGGAAATCCCTCCAACTCCGGAAATTCGTTGCCAAGATCGAGGATCCTGGTAACCAATGGAAACTGGACGATCCTGAAGATTTATGTCAATCGATAAATAATAAAGCTTACGAGAATAGTCAGTATTCCCCCTCAGTGTTGATCCTCATAAACCCCCACGGAGGTCAGGGTAAGGCAGGGAAAATATTTGATCATGAAATCAAGCCAGTGTTACAAGCAGCTAACGTCATATTTGACGTCAAGAAAACAGAATACTCGGGACACGCTCGAGATATTGCTAGAGAGTTGGATATTTCCAAGTATGATGCAATAGTATGCTGTTCAGGAGACGGAATACCTCATGAGGTGATGAACGGGTTTTTCCATCGTGAGGACCAGGGAGTAGAGGCATTCAACAAGTTGGCTATCACTCAATTACCTTGTGGATCAGGTAACGCGTTGTCATTGAGTACTCATGGCACCAATGATGCCAAGTTGGCCACTTTTAAGATGTTGAAAGCAGCTAGAGCAAAATTAGACTTGATGGCTGTCACGCAGCTCGATGATGAAGGTACTGAAGTTACCAGTTTGTCATTTTGTTCTCAAACTTATGGTGCAGTGGCCGATTGTGATATTGGTACGGAGCATTTGCGATGGATGGGACCCATCCGATTCGATTTAGGAGTGGCTCATAAGGTGCTCACCAAGACCAACTACCCTTGCGACTTGTATGTGAAGTATTTGACCCAAACTAAAGAAGAGTTGCTAGAGTTTTTTAACGAGAACGTCGAGTCCCACAAGACTAAGAAAATGACAACCTTGACTGCTGAAAATTTCAGATTATCCGGGCCAAAATTAAGTGAAGAACCCCCCAATGATTGGATTGAAATCAACTCTAACATTTCCTCAAACGTCAGTATTTTTTATATTGGTAAGGTGCCCGTGGTATCTAATGATACACAGTTTTTTCCTGCTGCATTGCCCAATGATGGTTCCATGGATATGATAATAACGGAAACAAACACTCCCCTTCTTGAGTCAGTTAGAGCTCTATTAAAGGTCGAAAACGGTACACATGTTGATTTCGATTCAGTTTTTCACAACAAGATTGCAGCTTATAGATTAGTTCCCAAGTTGCATGACAACTCCAAGCACTTTATTTCAGTAGACGGGGAGAACTTCCCCTTCAGGACGTTGCAGGTGGAGATATTGCCTGGAATTCTAACTAGTCTTTTGAATAATGGGTTGTATGTCGATACTTCATTTAGATAATCTACTTGAATACACTAGAAAGTTTGCTCGATTTTTGTAATACTACTTATAGACATCCTTTCAAATGAGTTACCCACCTGCAGTTTGAATCTACTTCTTGGAAACATTATAGGTTTCATTTAAATATCTCGGTAAAGACTTACTACCAAGGGAGTGGAAGTTACCTGACTTTGACTTTGAAAGATTCTGGAGCATGATCTGACTCAAATCATTCAACATGTCATTATAGTTGTTCTGTTTCTGATTATATTCGACCTCCAACCGTTTCTCCGTCTCGAGATAGTTTTCTACTAAATCAGATACCGCTTTAGTAGTGAAGTTGATGATTTCTTTGAACATTTCATTGTGACTATCGTTGAAGATTCGAATGGTTTTGAACGGTTTTAGAATCTCCGTCATATATCCAATTGACTCGTCATACATCATCGGTTTTAATTTAGCCTTCAAATTGATGATCAACTGGTTAAAGAACTTCGTTAAAATGCCATTAGATTTGACATACTGATATAACTCTCTGTTGGCATTGGCATTGAAGGTTTCAAATTCCTTTACGATATAGCTTACATCTTCAAACGATTGAGTAAGCAGATTGTAATCTTCTTCAAGAGTATGAAGTTGATGATCCAAGTCTATTTTTGCTTGCTGAGTTGCTTGATTGTCCTGATGCATTCGATTTAATTGGAAAGTTAAGGTGCTTATTAAGTTGGCATTCTCGATAGCCTCCACTTTTGCTTTATTTGTTGCTTGGTTGATTTTATTGATTTCTGCAAGGCGTTTTTCGTTAGCCAGCTTCAAATCACAGATAACCTCTTCCTTTTCCGACAATTCCTTTACCGAGGAATGCTTGAATTCTTCCAATTCATTCTTCAATAGCTTGATATCAATACTTTTGGAGTTAGACTGTGTTTGCAAGGAATTATTTCTCTTTTCAATTTCAATCATCCTGCTTCTCAAGTCATTTACTTCCAGTTCGTATTCTAAATTACTACACTGGTACTCAAATATCTCGTTATTCAAGCTTTTAATGATGGCATCCTTTTCCAGAACTTTTAGCCCAGTAGATTCAAATTGTGCTGATAATTGTTGTAACTCTCTATTGGAGCTTTCCAATTCAATTTCGTTACTCATCAATTGCAAGTCCCTTTGTAACAATAAATCGTTAAATTCTTGCTTACTGTTGGTATTCTCGAGCTTCAAATTGTCAGTTTGGGTTTCCAACTGTTTGACTGACTGATTTAGCTCATCGTTACTTTCCACGAGTTTAGTGATTAACTTCTCATTCGATTGTCTTTCATCAAACAACAGTAATACGGAATCGTGCAAGTCATCTTGATCATTCAATCCTAGGTTTTCTTTGAAGATTCGGTATATCTTGTTGAACTTCTTATTATTGGCCCCATTGTCAATGTCAATTAAGATTATTTTTGTCTCCAACTCATGAACTTTGTTGGTGAGCTTGGTGTTATCTCTGACTCTGTTGTGTAGTTCTAGCTCGTACTGGTGTAAGTTCTCTGTTAGTTTTTCATTTTGCTGATGAAGATTATTAAAATCAAGAATTAAATTTTCATTTGACTGGTTATTTTCTTGTAATTTATGGTTATCCCTAGTTAGGCTCTCAGTTAATCTAGCCAATTGACAGATGTCCAAGTCCTTATTTTCAATCACTTGTTTGGTGTGTCTTAAATGAGTAAGAATGACATCAAATAGTTGGTATCCTGAATCTCTGAAATGCTCGTAAGATTGTTGGGGATTGATTTCTTGGATAATCAGGTCCAAGTATTGAGTCAAACGGTCCGGGGGCTTTTGAGAAGTGTGTGAAATCTGTGGGTCTTGGAACTGATCAAAACTGACCAATCCTTTCAACAGAGAATCGGTCGTTTGGTTAAGTTCATTTTCACTGTCACTTCTGTTTTCACTATCGATCCCACTACAGCCATCGCTTTCACTACTTTCTTGAATGATTTGGTCAGGTTTTGTTGAATTACCTGCTAACTTCAATTCCGAAGAAGACTGGTTTGAATCGGATTCTTCCATTGAATGAACATCGTCTTCGTCACCCGACTTCAATTCAATGTTAAGCTTATTTAATATTAAAGTATTATTCTTGTTGGCTACTGTGTCCAACCAATTGATGTTCTGGTTGAATTGTTTGTCTTCTCTAACATTTTCTTTTGCAGCGACGTACGGCTCAGTTCTAGCGCCTCTTACTGTTTGATAATCGTGATTCTCTTTGAAGGTAACATTTTCATTAGTGCTATCATCATAGTTGGATGTCTGTGATTCACAAACCTCCTCACTGGATCTGTCCTTCTCTAAGTTAGGCACCAAATTAGGCTTTCTATTGTCAAACTTGTCAACTTCTCTTAAAGTCTGCTCGTTAAATCTAACTGCTTTATATGGCTTTCTCTTCAAATTGGACAAACTGGATTTCTTCGTCATATCAAATTGTAAGCTTTTTGATCTTCTTAAGGTATTCTCTGTGTCAAAGGGATCAATACTGATTTCACTAACTTCTAGCTTTTCATTTTCGAATAATTTTGTGGTAGAAGGGATTGCAAAGGAATGGCGACGTGAAAGAGTAGGTACTTCAGTTTTATTGAATGACTTATTTTCTGCGGAGTCATTACCTGTTTGTATTGATTCCCTGGAACCCGGTGAGGTAGTGGTCTTACTTTGAGGTCTAGGAGAGTTGCTCCCACTTCTAGGAAAGAATTTCTTCAACATTTATTTTAGTTTTGCACTCTTAATCACAAATATTTTGGCTGCGAAAACCACAAATGTTGCAAAATTAAAGATAACGAAAATTTATAAAAGTGATAGTTTCAAACATAAAGAGAGAAGTAGTAGACCTATAGAAGTCGTATGAATTATAGGCACGAAAACATAGAAACTATCCCATTCCGTAGTGCCATTGTTAAAAATTTTCAGAATTAAATTTAAGCTTAGATCTTAATTCGACAACCTTCTATGCTGCTATATGCGTATCTAGGCAAGATATCGGATTTATATTGATATTTTGGCCTTTTATGGACACCCACACATCTAACTCTATGGTCCGTAAATGAGAATTAGGTGATTATTTGAATTCGTCTAATTGAAATCCCCAGTTTCACTCCCTGAACCAATCTACAAAAGAGTGAATCATTCCCAAACGAAAAGAACATAGTAGCTACCAGAAATATCTCGACCCAGAGATGGTCGCGTGGTCTAGTTGGTTATGGCATGTGCTTAACACGCACAACGTCCCCAGTTCGATCCTGGGCGTGATCATTTTTTAACCCTCAATTCCGTGCCATCGGAGCCGGTAAAGGTTGTAAACCCATCCGAAGAAAAGAAGAATAAACATGTTTCTAGAGCAAATACTCGAATGAAACCATGTCAACAGTAATTACAAAATATAACTACAAACAATCGCAAAAGTGGTCATAACAGTAGAAAACAATGTAACCGAACAATAGGGGAAAAACCTCTCCCCATATTCGGCAGGAAATCGCCACGAAGGAATAGAATCGTGCATTATAGAAAATTGACTCGGCTATTGTGCTTTAGTTACGCATCAAACTGCCGATGCATAATCCACGACAAAGAATTTTACCGTCACCAGCCATTTCTGTGGATTGGCCGGGGTGCCTCTTGACTAAGGTTATGCCGGTACTTATGTCAAAACATAAAACCACCGTCAAAAATAAGGTTTGATATAGGAGAAGATCCTGCGAGCGAATGTGGAAACCTCATCGCATTTGTTACGGGGAAGGGATAGCCCGCCTGAAATAGGTAGATGCATCAAATTCGCCATTTGCCACGTAAAAATATCGCTATGGTTCGATCTATCAAACCAAAATTTCATCTCATTCCCGGGGTTTTAAAATGCTATTTCCCCTTCGTTGGCGAAAGCTCACAATGCTTTTATGGTTTCCACCTCTTTGTACGTGCCACTGCCCGATATACTATCCCAGGGCTCTCTGTTGGTCCCTATTTTTTATTTTCAATACTCAATTTTTGCAACATTCTAGAATTATAGGCAATGGCTTCAAAACTAATTCAAATACGAGAGACCAAAAAACTTGATTTTCAACATTCTTTCCGAGGATTAGCGTCTCTGACCACCGTTATGGGTAATCGTTCAAGGGTGATATCTAGTGTTGCATTGAGGAAATCTACTCTCGCATAATCCCGAGTGCAACAACTTCATAACCCATGAAACACCATACAGGGATAAATTCCGTGTTGAGAACATTTTTAAGTTTCAGGGCCAATTCCACTCTCCTTTGGCATCCTTCCTTCTTTGGGTTAGGGGGTTGGCTGGTTTGCATGATAATTGCGTGTAGTGTTTGCCGAAGATTAGGGTTTATGAGGATTTATCCCTGTTTTCCTTCGGAGTCTCCATCTACCTAAAACAGACGTTATTTCATAATTAAAAAATATTATGGAACGAACACAATTTCCCCCTTGAAACGTCTGGCATTGTTACTTAAAGGAGCCCTCCTGACAGAGTGTCACCATTTGATCAAGGATTGGTGTGAAAAATTTTTTTTACCTGGACATAATTGAAATAATAAAGCCGGGTCGCCTGATTGAAAATTTCACGTTTTGGATCGGGATTCTGAAGTTGAAATTTCACCAAAACGGCCGTCTAGTAAGCAATCATCAACAACACTAAAGTCGTATATTGATTAATAATTTCCTCGTTCTTTATTGGTTTTGATTTCCAATTTTTCAGTATATCTGACGTGAAGCATTTGTTTTTTTTTATTTGAAACTTTTTGTATCGAGTTGCTTCGTTTGTAATTTCATCGTTTCGGGATCTAATCGAGGTAAATCTATATCGTATATTATACTATCTTCATCAAAATCAATTGTTCATTTCGAAGCTAACTGTTGTTTCTACAACTTCCACTGGCATTTCATCTAAACTAAATATCAATTTTTTTTGTATGCTTCATTATTTGTCATTATTATTGCATTCAGACCCCAACCAATCCCACAAAATATAGCATTACATTCAATTCATCAATTGGTTATCACCCTTTGCAAAACCTAATCTTCATTTTCACATGTCATCGAAATCAACCGATATCTCTGTTGGATATTCCACTGAGGACCATACTGACACCGAAACAGACGTCACTTCATTGGGTAATAGCTATAATCTGATTCATTTCCCAGGGTATCACTTACAGATTGGCGTCGATACGAAGGAAAGTCAAGGCAAAGTAAAGCTGAAAAACAATCGATCAAGAGACCTCCCTCCTACTAATGCTATCAATGGCAGAGAAGTCAGTGATAAAATACTTTACGTAGGAAATATCGACAGGTCTATCACCAGTGCCCAATTGATTTCCATATTCGATAGCCTTGGTCCCTGTAAGATTTCCAAATTATTGAATGATAAGAATAACAATTCGGTTAACTATCTATTCGTCGAGTTTAGCGACTCTATATTAGCCACCAATGCATTGAACCGGTTAAATGGCGAACAGTTAGGTAATAATAACCTTAGAATCAACTGGGCTTATCGTTCGACCAACGCCAGTTCCGTGCAATCATTGCAGCCTGTTTTTAATGTATTTGTTGGGGATTTGAGTCCCGATATCAACGATGAAATACTTTTGAAAAGTTTCCAACAATTCAGTCCTCGAGAAGCTCATGTAATGTGGGATATGAAAACGTTACGGTCTAGAGGGTATGGATTTGTAACATTCTTACAACAGACGAACGCCCAATTAGCCATTGAAGTGATGAATGGCAAAAAGGTCAATGGCCGAGTGATAAGGTGTAATTGGGCAGCACACAATCAACTGAAGAAGAGTAATGGAAGTCTGCCATCGACTGATTCTAGAACGCCCCCTGAAATTGCATCGATTGAATCATCTGCGTTGTCACCGATTCCCATGACACAAAATCTCCAATATCCCCAGGCACAGGGCCCTCAAACGGCTCAACTCCATCAAACACCCCTCACCCCTCAATTTGCCCCACACCCTCGAGCATCGCAGTCCACTCACCCCCGATCTCATGAGCCTCAGCATACTATCAACAAAAGCCACCCTCGCATCCCTTCCAGCATCCAGTCCTTAACTGACGAGCTTATCTCAAGTTTTGACTCACTTAATGTTAATGAGACCTTCAAAATTTACAGTGCTCCGGAAGTCAATGAACCGATTTCTGCTTACGATTTGGTGTGCAGTCAGGCGCCGCCATGGCAAGCAACGGTGTACCTAGGTAATCTTTCCCACTTCACTGCCGCAGAAGAGCTACTTCCCATCCTTAATCAGTTAGGATACATCGTTGAATTCAAACTCTACCCAGATAAGGCATGTGCATTTGTCAAGTTTGACAGCCACGAGACTGCAGCCATGGCCATTGTTAGTTTATCAGGCTACAAGCTCAATGGCAGGCCGTTAAAATGTGGTTGGGGCAAAGAAAAGCACAAACATAGAACCCATTAACTATTGCATATAATCTACTGATTCTACTTTTGAGCTTCTAGACCACCTTTGAAGGTCAAAATTTCTCTCGGGACAACTTTGTGATAGAAAGTATCCCCAAGTCTCCTAACGGCCCCTTGTTTGTCTATAATACCCCCAATTGGCTCCAATTCCCATCATATTCTGCTTCAGGTTGCAAGAGATTTTTGCAGAAATTGAGAATTTTTTCATCATCGTTTTGCCAAAACTTAGGACCACAATAGCTAACAGCAGTAAAGCTTCAAGGGTTGAAGAATTTAGAGTTATAGTAGTGCTTACAGTTTGAGATTTTTCATCTACTTACTGTGGAGCACTTTATCCGATTCGTTACCTCCAGCCCTAAAGTAGATAAATTCCCTTTATGAAATTAGTTACCAGACTATATTTCATCATTATTGTCATTTTTGCAACGTTCATCATTAATTCCTTTCCAAAAGTGCAGTTGTTCAATCTAACTCAAGTCACTAAGTCCACTCATTTCAAAGTCACTTCCACGGTATCGATTTTAATCCTTACAGTCTATTTTTTAACCCGCCACAAACCTCATAGTTTATTAAGTTTCTTGTTATCGCCTATGAACAACTTTCTTAACAAAAGACGATTCACCCGAAATCTCAAGCAAACGAAGGAGTCAAGATTTGCCATGAAAAATGGCGGAGAGTTGGGTGGTATAAGCAATGACGGTAATACTTGTTTTATGAATTCCGTTATTCAATCATTGGCTTCGTCAAAGGAGTTGATGAAGTTCATTGACTCTTACTTATACGAAGAAATCGCCATCAATTCCATGGTTTCAGATGATAAAAGCAATATTGCTGCCACCACAAGGAAAGTCAATCGTAATCTTGTGTTCACTAATAGCTTGAAGACTTTACTAGACAACGTCAATGGAAAGTATGGTACTAAAGGCAAAGAGTTTTCTACCCGTCCTTTACTTAATAAGATGCCAAATGGCCCTAAACAGAACTTTTTCTCAGGATATAACCAAGAAGATGCCCAAGAATTCTACCAATTAGTCATGAGCCTAGTTGAGAAAGAGTATAAGAAATTGACAAGTTCCCGAGCTTCTACTCCCGAGCCAGACATGGACAATGACCTGAAGGAAAAACTGAAGGACAAAGCCGCTTCTGAATATCTAGACAGCGCCTTAGTGTCTGAACTAATCAGTGGCTGTGATAAGTTGGGAGCTTTAGGGAAAATCTACGTTCCAGCTTCTCAAGTGGATCCCAACTTAGTTGATGCTGACCATAAAGTGAAACCTTTGGAGTTGATAACTCCCGTAGACGGGATCTCTGTTGAAAGAATCGGCTGTCTAACTTGCGGAGAAGTAGGGGGGATAAGGTATTCATTGGTTAGTGGATTAAGTCTCAATCTTCCCAACGACAATATGAGTTACTATAATAGCTACGAATTATCGCAATTATTGAATGAATGGATAAACCCAGAAATCATAGAAGATGTCAACTGTAATAGATGTGGTTTAGAGCAAACTAGACAATTCTTGATCGACAAAATTTCATTTTCAAATAATGACAAACTCACAGAACAATTCAAGTCAAGATTAGAAGAAATAGAGCAGGAATTAGCTAAACCCTGTGTCACGGACGAAGCCTTCGAAAAGCTAACCATCAAACAAATGATCAAAAAACTGAAGAAACTGAAGCAAATTCTCTTGAGTAGACCGCCACCTTTATTGGCCATTCACATAAACCGATCAGTGTTCGACCCTAGGACGTACCTGATTGTTAAAAACCCCAGTAAGGTCACATTCCCCATGGAATTGAACCTCAGCCCCTATATTGGAGAACCCAAAGACATTAACATGGACGCTAGATTACCTTTCAGAAAGCAGGATGAAAGACCAAACCCACTCGACATTAGCGATAAAAATAGAGACTCCTGTCTTGTGGAATCTGTTGATAATCAATCTCAAGATGATAGTTCTTCAGACGGAATCAATAGTAATCCCCAGTCAATGTCAACAGTTGCTACCCCCGAGTTTGGACCCAATGCTGCCATTGATTCCAGGTTAGACTATAACTTAAAGGCAGTCATTTCTCATTATGGAACCCACAACTACGGTCATTATATATGCTACCGAAAGTATAGAGGGACATGGTGGAGAATCAGCGACGAGTCAGTATACGTTGTTGCAGAAGACGAAGTATTAAGCTGTCAAGGGACTTTCATGTTATTCTACGAGTTTGACGATGGAAGCAAGGAAGATTTGGTACCGTTGGACGACGAGGATCTCAAGGATGAACAATCTGACAACGAAATCACCATGGAAACAAAGTCAGATAGTGACAACGAAGAAGAGAAGCCAATGAGATCAAAACCAGTATTAAGGGCGCAAGACGAAGATTATCTTTACGATAGCAGCGGTCTCGACAGTGACAATGATCCGACAGAATCTCAAGCCGAACCGACCAGATCTCCGGCAGGACCCCAAAATGATCCCCATATAATTTCTCAGGAGGAATTCAACGTTGAAGAAGAACGTGCTTTCCTCTTGTAACCGTCATAAAGTCATTCATTCCTCCATTAATAGTTAATTTGTATAATATGGTCGATTCGCGTCCTCATCTCATCTCATCTCATCTCCTCTTAATGAAACCAGGGAAAGTTAATAAAGGTAAAGTCAGAGGACTAAAAGGTGCATTGGCTCGCCATACCGCCAATGAAGCCTCGAACAATAAACAAGCCAAAGCTATGGAAGTTTTGATGGAGAATAAGAAAATGAAAGAGCGGTCAAAATCTAATGGGAAGAAACGTCAAACCCACAACCAAGCCAACCAAAAAGGGTTAATCCCTTTTAACTACGACAGTCGCTTGATACTTATAGGAGAAGGAGACTATTCGTTTGCTGTAAGTGTTGTAAAGCAAAAATATACCAATCCTAGCAATGTAGTGGCCACGAGCTATGATAATTTGGACCAACTCATAGCCAAATATCCCACCGTTGAAGAGAATTTGAGCTATTTGAAAGAACAGGGAGTTCAGATCTTCCATGAAATAGACGCCAATAACCTCATACAGAGTTTCAAGCTCGACACCAAGAAAGGGAAGTCTAAAACCACCGAAATACTCCCGAAAGTGGACTTCATCATGTTCAATTTCCCTCACACAGGGCGAGGGATGAAGGATATCGATCGTAACATACGAGATCACCAACAGTTGATGGTGAATTTCTTCAAAAGCTGCAAATCACTATTGGATTTGTGGAACAATGAAGCCAACGATGATTTTGCTGGGTACAACAGTGGTATCCAGGGTAAAGTGTTGGTGAGTGTCTTTGAGGGAGAACCATACAATTCATGGCAGATAAAGTCGCTAGCACGTAGCGAGAACTGGAAGGTAGAGAGGTCGGGAAAGTTTGAATGGGGGTTGTTTCCTCAATATCACCACCGTAGAACTAATTCCACCAGAGATACTACTAAGCCTGCCAATGAGAGAGAGGCAAGGATATACATATTTGAGCAGTATACTAAGAGAGAGGCATCTAAGAGGGAGGCTAGTGACAGTGACCGAGATTAGGTGTGAAGAGAAAATAGCGATGGTCTCCCATACTAACAGCTAGTCATATGAAAGTGAGGTGACTTCCCTGACTCTATCTGGCAGAAATGGTATTGTCAGTTCATATATTCGTTACATTTCATGATCTCACTGGGAATACAAGATTCCTAAATCAGCCAAGAATCCATGATATTAGAGACTTTCAAAGCAGAATTCATGCCGGATAAACTCTTACACAGTCATCTATAACAAAGATCTCCTTCGTTAAAGGATCCCTAATCTTTCCCTCCCTCAACAATGAGTCGTTATCCGAAAGAAACTTCCCCGTTGGGCTAATAAGCTTGTCAAAAGGATAAATGTTACCGTTAGGCAACTTGAATGGATTATTAAATATGCTAGTTATCAATTGTGCGTATGGTAAGTTACGGCTCAACTTGAAGAGTTCAGGGGAACACACTGGGCAATGATTAATCTTACCCAACATTTGGTAATAGTAATTGGGTCCTCGAAACTTTCGATCAAGCAACGAACGGGAAGTGTCATTTGTTCTACTGTCATTGTCATTGTCCATGAAAATTGTATTATCGTAATTGCAATAGCAAGATTTAGTCTTCAAGCTCGATAATCCGGCTGATAAGTAGATGAACAATGGATAATTTTTGGAAATCCCATAAAGCTTAGTGAAGTTTTCTACAAACACTTCAGATAAATTAATCCATCTGTCGTCACTCAAAAGTTTTTGGTACCCGTGAAATCTCTGGGAGTTTTTCACCAATGACGACGAGAATAACGGTAGACCTTCTCCAGAACCACCAGCAGATTCGGTCTCATTTATGGCCAAATACACCAATAACCCTCCAATCCCTTTCAACTTTTCCAAATTTTTGTAATAATTGTCAATCTCTCCATCAGCATAATTTGATCGGTTTCCGTTTTTACTAAGATAGCTCTGAGAGAATTTAATAGCTTCATCGGTCTTTCCCTGTTGAATGAACGACAAGAACTTACAATAGTTGATCTCAAATTCCAAGTTCAGATTGATCTTCTTCAACGAGTTGCGGTTATCTTCAAACCATGCTATAACCAAAGATAAGTCATGATCATCAATTATGGAGACAAAGACTTTATTAAAGTTTTCAAACAAGTCGTAGTCTATCAATTTCATGAATTTGGGGTTGGCTGAAGACAAGTTTTTAAGCAATTTCGCTCCTATACTCTGTTCGGCTTTGATATTGGACTTGATCAAGTAATCAACTATAAGCAAATTGGCTTGATCTCGGTACCAATTGATCAAATTAGAATTATGAAGGTCAAGGACCTTATCTTCGCCGTTAACCCCGTTATTCAACTCCGGTTTGATCGATTTACCGTCGCTATCGTCATTCAATATATTTCTCCCCATGTTACCGGCATCTACAGTGAATTGAGTCAACTCTTTTAAGTTGTCTAGCCTAGCCACTAGCCGATCGCGATAATCACCATCCTTCTCCACTGCCACTTTTAACTTCTTCTGTAGCCCCTCGAACGATTTTATCAATTTTCTGACCAATTCTAGTTTCACTTCATTAGATAGAGCGGGATTCTTCTGTATTTTGGCGATATCGTTGGTCAATTGCTTCTTGTGCTTCTCGATAAGCTTCTGGATCGTCTTGAAATTCTTCTTCGTGAGCTCCGTAGGCACTTTGAATTGCGTCAGACTAGTCTGGATGTGAAAATTGATACTAGGTTCCATATGTGATCCCTATTTGATTGTGAGAAAATGCGCATAAGCATTTGGATCTGACGATAGACAGATGTTCACTCAGGGCGAGTAAGGTGACTCTGTTGATACCGTAGAGCTTGAATCTTGACCTCTAGCGAAGGAGTGACTTCTGAGGGATTTTAAGCTGGTCAAAAGTGGTGTTTTAGGAAGATTTGGCCATTTTCCAAAATCCTTCAATGGTAATACTGAAACTTATATACCAAAGTTCAAAGGCAGATTAGCCTGATAATTTTCTTTGAAAACAGACAACTCTGTAATTTTAATTGAGCTTTATGTGTTTGCACCTAAGAATCGTTTTAAAGTAGAGATCAGAAGGTTCACTCTTCAGGAATGGTATTCTGTAAATGAGGAATTAGTACTGATTGAATGTCTAATGGTGCTGAGACTCTTGCTTGTTATTAGTCAGATAGAACCGAAATTCTCGCCTGCTATTAGTATACTAGAGCTGAAAGTCTTGTTTTAGTTCAAAAAGTCCATTAGAACTGAAAGTCTTGTTTCAATTCAAAAAATCCAATAGAACTGAAACCCTTACTTTGTTATCAAAGTCTAACAGTTTAAATCTCTCTAATTATCACCATATGTCTCCGGGTACCAATTCTTATCTGTGAAAACTCGACCAAGGTCAGTAACTCCAAGCATCCAACCTCTTTCACCGTAGAATCTTACCTGCCACCACACCATCGACCATCTGAAGCCCCATCACCTACTTTTTGTGCCAGACACGAGAGGAACTTGCGATTCTTTTGCAACGCGTAGTAAAATAACCGCATTACTAGTAGGTCCCGGTGGAAAAGGAATGCCCCCAAGTTGGTTTGAAAGAAGCAAATCCAAAGTAATGACCATCAGCAGCCCCCAGCGTACCGATACAGGGGAGATCCAGGTTCCCAGCTCTTCGCCCATTTATATTCACGATACAAAAGCTTCCAAACCTATCGATGAGATGCCCAGTATTCTAGATAAAGATAAGCAAAAACAGCTAGAAAGTAAACGACAGGCCATAAGAAACCATAAGAACTTTCCTTTGATACGGGAAAAGTTTTTTTACGTCAGTGAAAGCGACATTTTCAAAGGGTTCGTCAAAGGCAAAGGAGATTTACGAGAAGTGACGAACTGGTTAAACGCTAATTGTGGTGATTTGGCCGCCCACAAGAGAAGAGAGCAGCATCAACAGTTCCAGAAATCAAAGCAGCAGGAAGAGGAACGCAGGAAACTCAAGCGAGAACAGTTTATCAAGGAACTACTGATGGCTGATTCCTCAGACTCCGAGTCAGATACATCCCCGGCGACGGTTTTGGATGATGAGTCTCCTATCAAAAAGAGAGATAGGGCTCGTTTGAACGTTATTGAATCCCCTAGTAAGGACGCGACCCCGATTAGGGACTCTCCCAGTAAATCGTCCAAACGAGAAGCCATTAGCACCAAAGTTGAATTGCAACGTCCTAAAATCTCTATTCTTGACAAGTACGGTTACAAAAGAGAAAATGTCGATACAAAGCCTAAGAAGAAGTTGGTGAGGTTATCTAGTCTCCAATCTCCCGCGGGACACCTTTCTAATCGGTCATTGACTCCGGAAAGGAAAGCCAACGGTAAACAAAATAAAAATGGGCTGGAAGACGAATTAGAGATTTTGGAAGCTAAAATCAGCCAGCGTAAATCTATACTTATAGAGTCGGAAGATGACTTCAGCGACGGCATGAGTGACGAATATGAAGAACTGAGTGGTTTAACTTCTATGGATGCCCAAATCTTGAAGTTTTTGAATTCTGCTGACGTTCAGGACATTGTTGAAATAAGTAATACCAATCCCGAGATCGTTCGCAGGTTAGTGGACTCTCGTCCCTTTGCATCGTTAGACGAATTAAGCGAACAGACTTTCCTCGACGAAACCATCAACAAAAAGAGACCCAGGAAACCCAATGGGTTGAAAATTATTGAAAATACCGAATCAAGTCTCAAGGGTTACCGAGCAGTCGATTCGTTGGTTAAGAAGTGTTCTGATGTGGGGACAATCATTTCCCAGCAAATGGAAAAATGGGGCGTCAGCGCCACTGGGGGTGAGTTAGAAATGGTTGAAATCGAGAATCCTCAAGATATCGAGATACAAAACAACCAAGAAGATGATGACGGGATAGTGGTAAGAAAGAAATCGGGTATCAAGTACTTAAAGTCCCCACCACCTAACTTTTCTCCAGATTTCGAGTTGAAAAACTACCAGTTGGTAGGACTAAACTGGCTCAATTTACTTTATTCTCATGGATTATCATGTATTTTAGCTGATGAGATGGGTTTGGGAAAAACCTGTCAAGTGATTGCGTTTATGGCATATTTGAAGTCGTCTAGAAGGAATAAAGGACGTCATCTTGTGGTGGTACCACTGTCAACATTAGAGAATTGGTTGCGGGAGTTTTCCAAATTTTGTCCCGACTTGATTGTTCAAGCCTATTATGGTAGCCAGAGCGAACGAGAGGAGTTACGGTATGAACTCAGAACAATGAATTTCGATGTGTTGGTTACCACATACAATTTGGCTTCGGGGGCTTCTAGTGACTTCAAGTTCTTAGTAAAAAATAACTTTGACATGGTTATTTATGATGAAGGACACATGTTGAAGAATTCAAACTCTGACAGATACAATAAGCTTATGAGATTGGAAGCCAATTTCAGATTGTTGTTAACTGGGACCCCATTGCAGAACAATTTAAAAGAATTGGTTTCATTATTAGCTTTTATGTTGCCAGAGTATTTTCTGGAGAAAAAAGAAGACTTGCAAATTATTTTCAACCAGAAGGTGAGAACCAGTGATTTGAAGCATGATTACAACCCATTGCTTTCACAGCAGGCCATTTCTAAAGCAAAGACAATGATGACACCATTTGTATTGAGACGTAAAAAGTTGCAGGTGTTAAAACACTTGCCCGCAAAGTACCATAAAGTTGAATACTGTAATCTCCTGACAGATCAGCAGAAGCTTTACGACGATTATATGAACGAAGGGAAGAAGAACCGTGAAGAACGAGAACGGAGAAAGGGATTAACGGGAAAAGAAGCGCAGGAAGCACGGAAAGTTCCTATCCCCACCACGCAGAATGTGTTGATGTTGTTACGGAAGGCTGCGATCCATCCTCTTCTTTTCCGAAGATTGTACAGCAATGAAAAGCTAACCAAGATGTCCAAGGCTATAATGAATGAACCAGAATATGCCGACGCCAACAGACAATATATCTTTGAAGATATGCAAGTAATGGCGGACTATGAGTTGAATAATTTGTGTCACCGCTTCCCTCATACCCTTAGCCCCCACATCCTACCCGACGAAACATACTTGAATAGTGGAAAAGTGAAGAAGTTGGTCGAAGTGATCCAAGATATAGTCGGCAAGGGAGAAAAGGTATTGATATTTTCATTATTTACTCAAGCACTCGACATTTTGGAGAAAGTCATGAGTATGCATAGTTTCAAGTTTGTCAGACTTGATGGCCTGACAACAGTGGAAAACCGTCAGGATATAATTGACACGTTCTATGATGACCACACCATCCCGGTTTTTCTTTTAAGTACCCGTGCCGGAGGGTTTGGCGTCAATCTAATTGCAGCCAACAACGTCGTTATATTCGACCAGTCATTCAACCCTCATGATGACAAACAAGCGGAGGACCGGGCCCATAGAGTGGGACAGACCAAGGAAGTGCATGTAGTAAAACTTGTGGCCAAGAACACCGTGGAAGAAAGCATGTTGATGTTGGCAGAGAATAAACTAGCTTTGGACCAAAGTATTAGTGAGGGTGATTTAGAAGAAAAGGCAGGAGATCTCGTGGAAAAGTTGTTATTTGCCACCTAAAATTCGTTCTCCCCAAGCCTCGTACAACGGGTTTTGCTCCCTATCTTTATCCTTTGGTCAGTCCTCCTAAAGGCACGATAAATGAACATTAATGTAGAATCATATAGACAATAATAATTTGCAACCATTCGTGCGAAAAAACCAATTAATAATGTTTGCCATAACGAAGAGATTAAGACCTACGGGAGCTTTCAGGTCGTTGAGGAACTTGTTCATCCAGACAGTAGAGACCCCCAACGACCTGGCTCTAAAGTTTCTACCCTCTATGCAAATAATGCCGGGAAACACCACGAAAGAATTTTTAAGTGGGCGAGAAGCATCCGTTTCACCATTGGCATTAAAGTTGTTTAGTGTTGATGGAATCAAGCTGGTGATGTTTGGTAGTGACTTTATCACGATAGAAAAGTCAGGAGATTTGCACTGGTCGCTAATCAAACCGGAAATATTTTCTATTTTGACAGAATACTTGACAAATGGCACTCCGATATTCTCTGAATCGCTGATTACTAAAGATATGGAAATCAGTGACGACGACGATGAGGTAGTGGCGATGATAAAAGAGTTGATATTCACCAGGATCCGGCCAGCTATCCAGGACGATGGTGGGGATATCGAGTTTGTTGACTTCGTCGCCGACGAAGGGAAGGTGATTTTGAAGTTGATGGGAGCGTGCAGAAGTTGTGATTCCAGCAGTGTGACTTTAAAAAATGGGATTGAAAGCATGTTGCAGTATTATATAGAGGAAGTCAAAGCCGTGGAGCAGTTTGATGAGTCGGAGGAGCCAGAGGTCAAGCTGGCAGAAATCCCGGTATCTGCCAGAAGTCCTCCAGCCTTATAGATTGTAGTTAGTGTATATAGATGAAAAGTCAGTACTTTAGATACTTCTCTGAGAGGAATTAAGATGTACTATTAGCAAAGCTCGAGAATTGACACATCTGTAAGTTAATGAAGGAAGATATAGTATTACGGTATCTGTAGCTAGATATTAAGCAGATGTGGTTAACAATCAGGTAGAAATTTATTAAGAATTGCTAATGTGGAATGGTAAGTGAAGTAAGAATAAGGAACAAGATGAAAGTTATATATCGCAAATAGACTTAGACTAATTGAAGAAAAGGTCAGTTCGCTGAAGTTAAAAGCATAGTTGTGTTCTGAAGAAGACACGTAGGAGACATTTAGCAAAAAGTAGTTTAGAAAACAAATTAGGAAACGGACCATGAAAATGAATGGCCAGCAGAAAGAGATTCATCATGTGCTAATAGATAAGGCACGATGAACCCTGAATAACTAATGAGAAAGCTCATTGACGAATATAATAACAAGATAGAGAGATTCACGGAGAAAAATTCGCTAAAAAGATAAGTCATAGGACCATGTTCGCTCTAAGTCGTAGGGAAGAGGACAACCCAGTTGCAAGTTAGCCAAAGATGGAAGAATAACTCGTTAAAATCATACAATTAAGAAAATGGGTAAATAGTGGCTGAAGAAAGATGATAAGTCCCATAAATGTCTAGAATAGATATGTACGGCAGTCGTGAATTTATGTCATCTATATACATTCAAGTGTTATTGTAGTAAAAGTAGGGAGGAGGCACAAAAGGATAATATACCATTTCACTTCCTTGATCCTGGTTTACTAGAGGGTATTGATAGTTCATCATTGGGACGAAAGGAGGATTCATCACAGGCATCGGCATGGGGTTCATTATAGGCATAGGAAGGATGTTCATATCCCCAGAAACATTCGCTGGCCGGTCTCTGTGCAACTTTTGAATGGCGAAACTGGTTTTGATCACAGAATTGAACGTCCCCGAGTTTATTGGTCGGTTGTTAGTTGATAAGATTGCCCTGAGAGCCATTTTGAAATCCTTATAGAACACGAACCCGATTTTCCCCAATGTCTGGTTCGATTTGGAGTAGAACTGGGGCTTGATGATCTTCGCCAGATTGATTGTTCCAAACTTCTGCCAAAACTTGAACCACAACTCGTCATTGTTGTTAAACATTACGGGAAAATTGGTCACATAAACGTTAGTCTCCTGGTAATTGATTGACTTCTGAAACGGCATTATGATACGGGAGTGGGAGTTGAAGTCCAAATTGGAAACTGTCAATTCTGGAGACATGGTGACTGCTTGGCCACTGAATTGGTACAAACAATGATTATGTTTGTGCTGGGCAATATTGAGATGCAATGTATTGTCTGTCTCTTGGGGGGTTTCATCTGGAATGTCATCTTCAGGATCTGGAATGGCTGAAAACTGCATAAATTCATCGATTTCCTTTCCACTAAGGTAGTAGATTATACGGATATCACTGCTAGAAAATTTGATATAACCAAAGTTAATTGTGTTGTCAATTATAGGAAAGTAAACGGACTTTATAGTGGTGAAAATCTTGAAAATCGACAAAAAAGATTTGAAATTCTTTAATGATTTTGATGCATTTTCAGGACTAAAGTCTCTATATCCCAAAGGCAAAAACTTGGCCAAATTCTCGAGATATACCGTGGAATAATCGTGGTCCTCATCATTCAAAATCCGTTGATTTTTGTTGACATACTTATTAACATACAATGGCAAATCACTGAATGGATTGGCCTTGATGGTTTTAGATACAATGTGATCAACATCAAGGTAATTGGAGAATTTGACTATAGCAAAAGTTTCCGGTTTATGATCTTCCTTGGTCCCACCATCACTGTTTCCGGGACTCATTGACTGTTGTCTTACAGAGTCTTCATTTTTACTAGAAGAAAGTCCATTATCATGTTTGTGGTCATCATGAGCCTCTCCCTCCGGTTCGAAAACATTGACCTCCATCAAACTTTTATAACTACTCAAATTGTTGAAGAATTGACCTAGCTTTTTCTTGGAAACTCGAGATCTATTCAAATTCTTCACATAGATATAACCTGGATGACTCAAAAAGTTTGAGTAGTCCAATTTGATCTTAGGGGAAATTTTAAGTAACTGGGGGACTAATCTGCTGCACATCTTCTTGTCAGACAATTTGATGTTGGTTTGATGTAGCGGAAGACCAAACGACTCAAGAATAGCTTTGAAAGGGGCCACGGAAGGAAGGTGGATCACAAGGGGGAAGTAATTGACATTGTTGAACACAACATCGTTTATACGGCTCAAGTCAGACTCCAATAATTGATCCTCCGTCGGACAGTTATTCTCACTATTGGAAGATGATTTCCTTGATCTGGGAGGATCAAAGTCCTCAGAAGGAGCGGAAGACGGGCCAGTAGCTACCGAAGACTCCTCCGAACTATCTCCTGGCATTCCGGAGTGATCATATCCAGCAGGTGGCGAAATATCACTACTTTTCATCTCTTCCATCAGTTGATTATAAATGTTCTCATTTTTAGCAGCCATTTGTGAAGGTGACATTTCAAGAATAAGAGTGGAATTGGCACGCCAATGGATTCAGAAGGACAATCAGTAACACACCAACGACGGAAAGAATACTATGTGAATATGCGGGGGCTATTGCAAAGAAAATAGTTGGTGAAAAGGAAATAATAGAATGTGAGTTTTGGTGACAATTATTAATTCATTTGAATATCGCACCCACTGTAAGTGGTACTAGAATCGGGGTAGATTTGGGGTCGCAGTCTGTAACGGTCGCAGAAGACACCGAGGAGAGATGGGGAGGAATAGCGAGAATTTCGTGCTTATTAACACTGGCTAGGGGCGATGGGTGGTATTTTCGGTAATGTCTAATCGGAGTTATGGTCGGTGATAAGAGAAAAGGGGCCATGGACGAGTCGTACAGTGGAGTGTATTGAGCATTAATGGTATCAGAAGCACAGCAGGGATGATCCGATTGTGCCAGAAGTTGGAGTAATGGCTCCGGCGGAAAATGATGGATCCACCGGGGGTCAAAGTCTCCGTACTCTATACGATTTCCGTTATACGACACTGTGAGACATGAGGTTCACAGGCTGCTCCTTCCGGCAACATGATTGGACCATAGTCTCTGGTATTGCATCATTAGTCCATTTGATCTCTTCAGAGATTTAGAGGGGGTTAACAGGTGAGTTGGGATCGATCCGATATGACCTACATCATTAGTATTTTTTTACTTTTTTTTTTTTTTTCTAAATTTTGCTTCCATCATAGCTATCGTAGGCCACAATGATTGGGATTGCCCTTAGAAAAAGCATAACCTTTACGAAGTGTAATAGCCTCTTAATGATAATAATCTTGGGATCTCACTAAAATTCTCAATCGCATCTCATCCTAAAATCTCATCGCTATGGTGAAATCCTCTAGGAAAACCAAGAGAACTTGGGTGAAGAATATCGACATCTCCGATGTGGAGACGAAGCTAGAATCGAAAAGAGACCATGACCGTTTAATTGGAGAAAATGTTGAGGAATTTGTCATTGATGAACAAGGAGATGAGGGTGCATTGGGAAGAAAGGTTAAAAAACTAAAATCCAGTGAAATCTTGGAAAACAAGTCGAAGATCCCAGGGTTGGCCCTCGAGAGGAATCGTAAACCACCAAAGGGTAAGGTGGTGAAACGGTTAATGGATATAGCTGGTAGGACGGGAACTAGTCCATCGACAAAATTGGCAGAAGACAATATTAAACATAGTAAGGCAGAAGTGGATCTTTGGGAAGAGAATGAGACGAACGAAGGGGAAGATCTTGAAGACTTCTTGAAGCCCAAGACGAAAAAGCCTCCTAAAACGATGAAAGTTGACCCCATAGCCTTAGAAGCATCGGTTGACAATATCCATGCGGGAAAGTCCTATAATCCCAGTTTGAAGTCATGGAAGGAGTTGGTTAATTCGGAATTTGATAACGAAAAAATCAAAGAGTTGAACAGGCAACAGTTGATCGAGAAACAGGAAATGCTAGCTAAAATTTTAGCTGAAGAACAATCATCTGATGAGGAAACCAGCGAGGAAGAAGAAGAAGAGCAAGAAGATAACGATGATAAATATAAATTGTCCATCAACAAGCCAACACAATGGAAAAAGAAGACCAAGACTCAGAGAAACAAACAGTCCAGACATGAAAAACGCATGCAGTTGCAAGATCAATTGAAGCAACTCAAGGACCAGATCAATCAATTAGGTAAACTCGAAGAAATAAACCACTCCGTGGAGACGAAGGATAAGCCGGTTATCAAAACAAACAAACCTCCAAAGAAATTATTCAAGTACGATGTAAGGGAAAAGCCATTGGAAGTGAAGTTATCCAACGAATTGAGTTCTAATTTGAAGAACTTGAAAAGTGAAGGAAACTTGTTTTATTCCAATATGATCAATTTACAAGCGAAAGGATTGGTTGAAACCAGAATACCCGTTGTTAAAAAGTCAAAATACAAGCCAAAGATTACTGAGAAATGGAGTTACAAGGATTTTAAGTAGCATTTATGTATATTAGGTGTTTCAGTGTATTGTAGACACTATGAACTGGCAGAATCAACAGACTCTAAGAGATTTTATAGATTCAGCAGAAACGTCAGGGCAGGAGACACGAAACTCACCTCTGTAGCTCGCAGCCTACAAATCATCCCATATCCCCACCCCTTCTTTCATCCATGAAAATATGCATTCGTCTATATCTACATAAACTCCCAATTACCAGTGACGTAACCTTTATACAACCTCTCCCTGAAAATAAAGAATTGGTTCCTGTAAGGAGTGTAGTATCTTTGAGTCTTTGTATCCGCCGTCTTAAAGTGCTCAGGAGCCACTGCCTCCGACGTTTGTCCTCGCCGAGTTCCTGTCATTAGGAAATCACGTTTCATCATTTTTTGATCAAACATGTCCAAATCATATCTGTCATTTTTCCAGCCATTATCCCAGTAGCGTATAAACTGCGTCCCACTACCAGCAAGGGTAAAAAACCCTGCCATGAGAGCATAGGGAATCAATCCTTCGAAAGGTAATGGCATCTTTGGTGATTTTCAATTTGAATTTGGTGCGATTTCATTTGATGGAGGAAGGCGTGGAAACACCATAAACTCAGTGGTGAATGTAAGAAAATTTAAGAGACAGAGAGCAATAAGCGAACACATCTCTCTATATTAATAGTTCCATAACTGCTTCACAAACTTATCCATACGTACCTTAACTTTTTCCAGATGCACCACCCAAGGGTGCTGCAACATATTTCGGGGACTGGGCCTTTCCTCTGTCTTTTTGATCAAGCAATAGTAAATGAAGTTTTTGAATGTTTCCGACCAGAAAATGTTATCGTGGGGCAAGTCGATTAGTTGGGGTTCGTAGTCTAATATCAACTGCAAGAGCTCTATGGGCCCTATGTTATTGTTGTTAGTGGTGCCGTCGATGTCGAAGAAGGGGAATTTTCCCAATGACACTTCGAGCAACGTGAGCCCTAACGACCAAACATCGCAGTTCACGGTATACGGTTTTCCCATGATTCTCTCTGGAGCCATGTAGTACTGGGTGCCGACAAAAGTAGTGGCCAAAGAGTTTACTACCTCACCACTGACCCCGAAGTCGCATAGTTTGACATTACCTTCGAAATCCAACAAGATGTTACTGGGTTTGATATCTCGATGGATGATCTTCTGCTGGTGTAAGTAATTCAACCCTTTTAGTATTGACGTTGCGATCTTGCCCAAGACTTTTTCATTAATTCTATTAGATGAATCGATCTCCATGACTCGTTTATAAATCGCGTCCAACGATTTCCCTCCCATGAACTCCATAGTGATACCTATCATGCTCTGGTCAACGGAAAATGTCCCGTAGTACTTGACAATGTTTTCGCTGTGGACTTTGCGATTATACTGTAATTCTCTCAAGATTTGTTTCTGAACATCGGGATTCAGATCGGTTGTAATTAGCTTCAACGCAAATATCTTATCACCGTTGGCTAGTTTACATTTGGACACACTGCCACCATTGCCTTCTCCCAATTTACATATTTCCACGATTTTGTTGGTGGTGGCCAAAATTTGCCATTGCTCACTAGCAATCTCTTCTAATGGTTTGTCGTATAAATCATTATTAATCTCATAAACTGCGTCAACTTCCATGCCATGATCGTCACCTTCATTAATATTACCTAGTTTCCCTATGGAATCATTCCTGTTACCTTTTCCGTCGTTATTGTCTCCCGATGTTCCCGTAATCTGGGTAAAATCTATTGGTGGTGGTTTTCGCTTTAGTTTTCTTCCTGGACTTATTCCTCGGCTAGCTTCGCTCGAAAGTCCCGACAAGTACTCCTCGCTATTACTTGCACTAGTACTGTTGCTAAAACCGCTATTTAAGCCAGGATTTCCATTATCTTCATCATCCACTGCAGTATTTATTGTGAGGGCAGGAATGTTTCTCATGGGCTTGGGGATGTTGAATAATGGGCCACTCATCGCCTAACCTTTTGTTTTGCCGTGTTTGATTGGAAGGAATTAATTGTACAAATGGTACTCACTGTACTGGTGACCTGCTAAGCTGAGTTCGTATGCTACCTTCAGTGATTGACGTGGTAATGTAGTTAATTGTTTCACTCTGAAGGGTTGAGTATTTGAGCGCGCTCGAGACATTACGAATGTCGAGGGAATATATAGGTTGGTGTAGTATTTACTGCTGTTGATTGGGGCTAAGCTGTAGTTGTGGGTTGAGGGTTACAAGGATAATGGTCTGTGTATGAATTTCATAGATTGTTGCCGGTCCTAAACACTGCTGACCCTTTGTCAAACGTTAGGGCACATGTGAATTACCGCATCTCGGTACTGTGTTTTCTTCTACTTCTTCACCTTCTTCTGTGGCCGTTTCTTTGGCTTGACCTCCTTGATCAATCTGTCCTTCTTATCGATTTTGTCGGAATCCCCTTCTTCCTCCTTTTCGTCCTTCGCCGTGTCATCCTCGATGACATCCTCAAAATCCACCTTCAGCGAGCTGGAGGAGGCTCGTCCTGCCACAGAATTCCCTGTCTTATAGATGGCGGTGGGATGGGTGGTGGTGTTATACTTACGAGTGAATGCGGTTTTCACCTTGGTAGGGATCTTTTTGATGATGTTGTCGCCCTTGGCGTTTCCCACGCCGAAATCAATAACTGCATCCCAGTCTTCTTTGGTCAAGTAATAATCATCCATAATGGCAATAGTAGCATCAACGCCAGCCTCTCCATGGCTCAATATGTTCCCTGTCAACCGTTGAGCTAACGCTGGCACATACTCTAGCCGCAATTCCTGCTTATCGGTGGAAGTTTTCAACCGGGTGTGATACTGTAACTCTTGTAACAACCTCTGGTATTTCAATTGTTTAGAATTCTGGCCCAACCATCCGGCGAAGTTGATTCGCTGTGTGACCTGACCTGCAACCGCAAATCCCGGCCGGACACTCGACATCACTGCATGGAATGGAAGCAAACTCCATTGCTGCTCACTAGACCTGATTAACGAGTTAACATGGTCGCTTAACGAAATATCGTCGGCAGCCTGAGCTACTAGCTCCAAGTGAGACATTGATTTGTCCCGTGGCACCGTGGCAAGATAGTTTTCTTGCACCATTAATGGGGCGAAATCGATATCGTTGAAGTACAAGTCTATCTTGTCATTGAGGGTGTGGTTAGGATTGGCGTAGATCCCTCCACTCAATAACTTCCCTACAATGTCAAATGGCTTTAATACCACCTGTTTCTGCCAAGACTTAGAGAACTCCCGACTCTGGTCGTATCCAAGCGACTTCTGCGTTTTCGACACCATCGACAACAAGTTGATCATCTGCCGAATATCGTTATTAGTGGTACTGACGAGTTGGCCAATGATTGAGGGGTCAATTTTGATTTTCTCCCGGTGACAGATGGTCATGATCCGAGCCTTGACTTCGTTTTCACTGGGTCGTCTGAACGGCAAATCAAAGGTAACTCGGTCGAAAGTTCTCATCTTGGGAAGCGACTTATCGTTGCAGATAAGAATCATAGGCATCGACGTCGTCCGACAAAACTGCGAGAGAGCTCCAGCACCCCCATGATCACCACTGCTCATGCCGTCGACCTCATCCATAATCAACACGAATTTCTTCTCGTTACCATTTTTGTATAACTCTCCCTCGTGGTTTTGATGAGACCTGTGCTGGAAGAATCCCACCACGGAGGTGTTATTCAACACGCTTTTCATGGTGCTGTTCAACAAGCTCTTGGACCGCACATCACTGGCATTTTTTTCCAAAACATCGTACCCACACTCCTTAGCGATCAAATGGGCGGCACTGGTCTTACCAATCCCAGGAGGGCCGCTAATCAAAATCGCTCTGAATGTGGATCCTTCATCACTGCCACCCCGAAAGTTATTCCTGGAGTACTCGAACCAATTACTTAACCATGTCTTCAATTTAGAGATTTGTCCCTTATTCCCACACAATTGAGTCGTCAGAGTAGGCGCATATCTCACCGTGATCAATTTGTCTTCATTGGAGAGAATCCTGGGGGTGTCTCGAGGTAGTCTGTCTGATGATTCCGACTTGATGCTTGAAACTGATGCTGGTTTTGATGCTTGCTGCTGTTTGCGTCGCTCTTCCGCTTCTTTTTCCTTCTCTAACCGTTCTTGCTCTTCTGCCTCCTGTAATATTGCCTGTTCCTCCTGCTCCCGCCTCAACTTCGCCCGTTTGGCGTCGTGACTGTCTCCACCGTCCGAAGGCATCAGCGAAAGCAACTGCAAAAACCCGTCCTCGTCAATGGCCTTGATTTTCAATTTCTTTATTTTTTCAACTTTCGACGGACCGGCTTCGTTTCCAATCACCACTACCGACGTCTTACCACTGATTGATTTGGTAACCTTTGCTCCGTAGCGTTTGGCGACGTTTTCTGATTCATCTCTATCCAAATTGGGCAAAATCCCTGTAAACACGATAGTTAACCCCGACAAACAGTTGGGTTTTGCTGGGGGGATCTCTACAGAGCCTGTGGCCTGTGGAGCGGCACCTTTACGCTGCTGGAGCTGGAAAAAATTGAGTTTTTCAGTGCTATCGGGCAAGTGGGCGTCGGGGATAGTGGCAAGAACATCACTGGCGGTCAATCCATCGTTCAGTGACTCAGGAGAAGCCGCTTTCCGCTTGGGCTGTTTCTTTTTGGGGGAGGGTTTCGTTGGCAGCGACTTAGCCGCCTTGGTCATCGGTGATTCTGGAGGCGCTATCTCTTGAATACTATCATCAATGTTGACTGCGCTTCCCTCCACATCATCCACCGCCTCAGATACCGGATTGACCTCGTCATCGTCGTCATCAATGCTAATAACTTCCCTAACAGCGTTAGCGCCCTTTACCTTCTTTGACTCCTGAGTACTGTGCTCAGGGCCCCTTCGTTTCTGTAAGTTAGTATACAATCAATCTTGGGCTGTAAGTATCACTAACTTTTACCCGCCCATTCTCCATCACCACATACACTTTTGCCAGAGCTTCTGAAGAAATCAGTGACTTTTACCATCAGACGCGGTAGACAACAATTCTCACAAATATATATATTGATGCAGAAATGCTCGTTACTTCTTGGTTGATTCACGGTCTAAGAAATCGGTCCAGAGAGAAACAAAACTTTCACGCTCTTTAGGTTTGTCAGAATGCGTGTGATTGGCCAAACCGCTGGCGATTCTTTTTGATTCGTCCCACAGGAGCAACGAGCTGATGAGCTGGAGGGCTTCGTACTTCTTGGTGTCACCACGGGGGATTTGAAGAAAGTTGACTAGGACGTTAGAGATGAGTTCCTTGTCGATGGTGTTATTAGCGGTGGACAGTTGTTGTTTCAACATGCCTAAGGCTTTGGAAAGGTGTTCGTTGAGGATGATGGCTTCGTGACGGGCTTTACCTAGGAGAATTTGTTTGGTTTCGATTTCTTTCTCTAGCTGGAGAATCTTGGTGGTAGAATGCTGGAGCTCGTTGATGGTGGAGGTTTGAGTCTCGAGGGTTGAAGACAATTGGGCGTTTTCGTTGGTGAGGGTTTCGATTTTGGTGTTTAGTATGGCGATATCCTCGTTATGAGTGGTGTTTAAGTCATTAATCGACTTGGCCAACTGGGTTTTTTCACTGGTGGCTTTGTCCAATAGGGATTTCACCTGAGAAACCTCTCTTGTTTTGGCATCGATGGTTGCTTTGGACTCGTCGATGATTAAATTCAAGTTGCTGGATTCGATTTTACTCTCTTCAAGAGTGGTGTTCAACTCGTTGATTTGCGATTTGTAGTCGTTGATTTGACGAGTTAGTTTATTCATTTTGGTTTCGAGTTCGTAATTCTCGTCTTTAAGAGCAGTTTCCCGTTGGTTTGACTCTTTTCTGACCGAAGTTAAGGATTGTGTGAGTCTGTCACATTCGTTGTTCAAATCGGTGATTTGTGCTTCCAAGAGCTGGTTCTCTTCCTTAAGCTTGTTATTAGTGGTGATAAGTGGGCCTGTCTCTTTGGTTTTGCTGCTGATAATCTCGTTTAGTTCAATGTTTTCTTGCTTTACCTGTAGAAGCTCATTTTCCGATTCCTTCATTTTACTGAACACCGACTTCATCGATGATAATCGGCTGAGTAATGTGTCGTAGGAAGCCTTTATGTCATCTCTTTCTTTTGTAAGTTCTCTAAGTTTGTCGGACTCCTCTGTATTGTTTTGAGGGAGATCCTGGAGTTGTTGATGTAAAGACGCCGTTGTAGCCTTTTCTTGCTCTAGTTCTAGGGATAGCTGGGCCATTTGGCGTTGCAAATCGGCTAATCGAGTTTCTCCATCAATTTGAGCACCATTTTCTCGGGGGGGATCACCATTTCTTTGAGGTGACGTAGTATCACCGATTCTTTCTTCACCATTTACGTCGTGATTTTCGTGATTTTCTCTGCTCTGTTGGTCTTCAGGCTTCTTTAAGTCGGCGGTTTCGGAGTTACTACCTTCTTCTACCCCATTGGGTTGTTGGGCGACCTTGGAATCGTGATTATCACTATCAGATTTCTTTGTTGACTTCTTCTTCTTAGCCATGATGAATGCCCAAAATTCGAATCAACGAGGTTTCGCGCAATATGTAGCGAGACATCGACCCACCGTAGGGCGACGTCGCCCTAGTTTTTGGACGAGACTGAAACATAAGAGGCAATAACTAAAGAAGTTACGTGAAGTTAGAGGTATAAAGATAAAATTCAGGGACAGACCTAGAGCTGCCAGCCCGGGAGATCTCATCAACACCTCACACCTACAATCAGATAATTCAATGATTATTTATGTACTATACAAAGGAATCCTCCCTTTATAAGCTTATATTATATTCCTTTATGATTCATTAATTTAAATATTGGATGGATATAACATAATTCTAACTGAAGCACCAAAAGTCTTTGGAGGTAAGTTTTTTCTGAAGTTAGCTCTAACGACACCACTGTTACCGTGGGTTCTGGTAACTTTACCCCAAATAACTCTGATTTTTGAACCTCTAATTTCTTTGGAAGCTCTGTAGACGTAGGCAATTCTTTTACCCAAGTAGAATTTAGCGTCTTGGGTGGTATCAACACCTTCTATTTTGATTAAAGAAACATTAGGGTTGTTGACTGACTTAGAACGTTGGTAGGATAAATGTTTACCTTTAACGTATACTATAATTGTTAGTACTTAACTTTTGTTTTAGACTCATGCATTGATGTTTTGCTCCTGAGACAATTGATGAGCTTAGTTCTCTCTTACAAGGTAGTTTGAAGAATCACCTCCCATCTCCTTTGTTCCCTCTTTCAGTTATTATTTGTAGTAAAACTTCAGTAGCTATGTTGCAATAGTTATCTTGACTGTTATGACTCTTGTCAAACTGTCTCCATATACTCTCTCTTTGATTGTTTCCGCCTTACTTCTCAGCTCATCTATATCTCAGGATTGAGACTCCAATGCACGGTAAATTCATCTCTGTTCACTTTACATACATCTATGTGATTCAGCCATTCTTAATATCGATTGAAGTATAAAGAAAAATTTTTCACTAGAGTGTATTTTAGAGTGAGGGTGAGACATTTCGCGTTGGAGATAACTGAAGGATGTCGCGAATGCTTGTAATGTCGCGAATGGAGGAAGTCGTGGCGAGGGGGAAGTTGAAAAAGAAGTCACGCTTATGTGTGACGGTGGCATTAAGCCCTGATGATGTGCACGTGATGGATATACAATCCAATGGTGGTGTTCACCGTGGTTATCTTCGATGGGGTTGAGGACTACAACAACCATATATTGCATACTTAATCGTGATACCTGTTCAGACTCGGGGTTGAGCTCATGGCTTGATTTCCTGTTCGTTCTTCCACTTGTCAAAGTCCACTCTCCAATGCAACGAAGTTCCTTCATCGTATTTGGACCCCTTCAAACTGCCGGAAGGACAGTTTTTCGTGGACAATTGAGATATGTTGGTCAAATTGTTGAATTCATCTCGGTAATCACCGTCATAGTCCACCTGTTTGAACCATCTGGTTTGCCATTTTGTCCCCTGTTGCAACTCCTTCTTTCTTAATTCTCTTTGTTCATTTTCAATCTTGGACTTTTCTGCGTTGATTAGGTCATAATTGGCCTGGACGATGGCGTCGGCGACTTTTTTCCATGCTTTTCTGCTTTCTAACGAATGCTGTTGCTCGAGGGGCTTAACTTCCAAGTGTCGAGGCTCGATTTTATTGGCATCATAGAACAATATATCGTCAGTCTTTCGGGTCACCGCCTCACTGCCGTTGTTGTAATAGGACTTTCCCGACCATTGGCCATTTATAGTAATCAAGGCATTTTCCTTCACTTCTGACGATAATCTATCGTTATAAATCCTACATTTAAAGCTGTTTTTCTTGCCGGAAAAGTATCCTCTGCCACTGTACTCAAACACCGCAAAATATCCATTGGAGCTTTGAATGTAAGATTTCCCCTCTAATTCTACAAAAGGCGAGGCAGTAATTAACCCTTCAATGTGCAATGGAGGTAAAGTAACTAAATAATTCTCGTTCAAGTTGCCGTAATTCAATATAGCATGGCCAAATTGCTTGATACTTATGGTGGTGGCGGACATAATGGCCCTAATACCATTATAACCTTGTAACACGGTGTTATTCTTCTCATTGATGATACTATAGCCGGTCACCGGAGGATGGTGAGAAACTTGTTCCGACAACAACACCGATTCCCCTAAATTGCCTTCGGGGGAATCGTCGGACCACTTTCCTGTGAAGATCTCTCCCAAGAACGGATTCAAAGCCTTCTTCTCTGTCCCCATACTTTCATTCCGGGAACAATATTGCGATCTCAAGGTGGAAATGAACCACTTTACCACCGCTACCATGCGTTTCAACGCCATCGCTTCCACCGCTTGTTTATCGTCAGCCTCATTTTCCTCTACCGTTATGAAATTGGGGGCCAATAACAAGTCCGGGTGTTCACCCCAGTACTGGGAATACTCACTCAATGAAACGGGGGACAATATAAATGGTGGGGCTGTTAATGTGGATAAATCGCCGTTAAACGACGCAATTGATTTCAAAAAAGACGTCCATGATGATGAAGAGGCAATACTTGACATCGTGCTAACTATCCCTTGGTCTTCCGCTAGGTTAGTTGGCAATACTAGGGTTTACTAGGAATATTAGTAGTGAGCAAAAGTTTGGCCTAAAGGGATTTTCTCTCGTTTCGCACGCCGGCAGCAGCAGTTTTGCAACCACCGATAGCCGAGGAGAGGTGGACGAGGATTGGTGGCTTAGCGATGGTGCGGAGGGGGTTGGTGACAGTGAAAAAGTGGTGGAACTAGGGGGTGGAGAAATTTGAGAGAGGAGGAGTGACATGGAAGAAAAATGGTGTATAGTTTAGTATTCGTTTAGCAAGAATTAAGAAGAAATGAGGTAAGAATAGGGACGGAAAAGGAAGGTTGAGGGGCTGGAAGAGCATAGAAATTGTGAAATTTAAGTATATAAGAAGCTCAAGGGATTATATTTGAATAGCGAATGTTTAGATTATAGAGTGTGAAAATTAGAATGTAGAAGAAGATAGAATTAGATTATAGAGTATAGAATAGAGAATGTTGAACTTAGAATGTAGAAGAAGAGGGAATTAGATTATAGAGTATAGAATATGGAATATAGAATATAGAATAGATAATATGAAATATAGAATATAGAAAGAGAATATAGAATATAGAATAAAGAATAGAGAATATAGAATATAGAATATAGAATAAAGAATATAGAATAAAGAATAGAGAATATAGAATATAGAATATAAAATAAAGAATATAGAATATAAAATAAAGAATAGAGAACAAAAATATAAATTGTAGATTATATAATTTATAGAATATAGAGTCTATCTTTTAAAATATAGATAGAGTATATATTGAATAAATATACAATCTAGCATCTAGAACAGAATATGGTAAAAATTAAAAATATGGAGTATTTGAGTTTAAAAACATAGAATTGGAGGATAAAGAGAAAACACAACTCACGACAACCATCTCCTGACACCGTAACCAGCATATCACACTTAGCATAGAATTGCAGTACTAGAAATAGATGTTTTCCCGGTATTCTCTTCAACATGTTGATTACTCTAGTTTCTACCTTCTCGGTGGTCTTGCAGCTTGCCCTAGCTATGCTGGTGGCCCAAGAAGATGCCACCTCCGTCGTCACAACCATTCCTCAATCCAATAGCACTTACGCCACTTACATTGATTTAACTCAATCTTCCTTCAAACATTCGGTGTATCTCCAAACCCAGTCAAAGCGATTCATCGTCAAAGACATCAACCAGTTATCAGATACCGGACTTTTGAACGTAAACGATAACGCCTTCTACGAGAAAGATTCTGGAAGCAGCTATAGGGTGAAAAACGGTCAATTGTACCACTATAGTGCTATCAAAGAGGAAATCACTTTGGAAGACGAAGTATTACTTGTTCAAGGGAGTTGTATTGCAATGACTAGTGGCGAAGGAGGTTCTGTTACTCACGGCGTATCAGGGTCGCTTTCAATTGCAGCCACCGCCGATTTAAACCTTGATATTCTGCTATTCTTTTTCTCGTTGACTGCTGGAATAGAGTTTAAACCTTCATTGCTGATATCTTACAGTACTTCTGCTACATGTACACTGAAGAAGGGGCAATTTGGAAGAGTTTATACCTACGTTAAGCGTGGCCATACTCCAAAAATGGTTGAGACACCAATGGTGATGGTGAATGGAAGATACGAGAAGTCTGGAACAACCAAGCTTGTTGAGGGAACTCAATACTTCGTCGATGGTACCCTCGTTATACGCTGTGAGACCTCAACTACCCCGTGCTGAAAGGATGGAATTTAGATGAGTAAAGAACACCAATGAGCGTTGATTTAAGTTGGCTGCAATTTGTGATATTCACTATTTGCTTCAACGATAGAAAAGCATTATGAAATTCGTAGATAAGTAGTAGAAGTATAATTCAGACGTACCAGTTGATATCTAGAGTGGCATTTTCAAATTTAAAGGGTGGTTTAAATCATCTATAGCCAGAGTCAGTTACATAGATTTATTATCTTGTCTCAATCGATTTTCATCTAAATCATATACTAATCGTCATATATGTCATATACATACATTAACAACTCTATGCAACACCTTCATCGAATTATAATTTTATATAAACCCCTAATTCGTTCAAAACTCCAACTATTCCCACTAACACCGTAATGTATCCCATGATAATCAATTGCGCCACCCCATTACTACATTCCAACGTATTAATCGACATGTTCACCGCTCCTGTCAACAAGTTCCCCAATAAAAAGAACACTAAACCGTTTTTGTTGACGGATTCCAATACCTTACTAGTTTCATCTCCCAACCATTGATACACCACATCGTAGCACAACAAGAAAAACAGATTGTACCCTACAATCATCAAAACGTATGGTAGGTTGGCTAGTCTTCTGGAAACTGCTGGAAACTGCAGGGATTCATTTACAACGTAGAACGACACCTGGTACACCACCGTGGCAACCACGAGTCCCTGAGTCGTCGTTACAGTGAGCCAGGACTTCCGTGTAGACTTGTTGAATGAAATGAGGTTATTATAGGTAGGATAGTTGGTCAACACAAACGGTCCAATTGATTGACCGAAAACAAAGATACTCAAATACCCAAAAAACGAAAACACCCCCTCCTTATTCATGGAAAGGAGGTTGTCCATGCGATTAGATGAGGTGAGAATGAACTTCATCAACCCCTGGTGCAATGCAATCTCATACGCCACAGCGATGGCGGCGGCCACAGCAAATCGAGGAATAATGTTAAAGACCGGGTCTAAAACGGCAATAAACACAGGTAACATCCCGATAGTAATGAAAAAGTTCCAGTGAACGCCATATTCTGTGACATGCTCCTGATACTCGAGCTTCTTCACGCTAACAAGCCGAATAACCCCTAAAACCAACATTGGAATGGCTTTACGGAAATTGTGGTATATTAGCCAGCCGTATCGAGACGAGCTAAACTTCTGACTACCGCCTGCCAGCTTGATTAAGCTACGGCAATTGACTACCCCCATGGAGAATACGAAAGACCCCACACCCATATCCATGATCGAAGTTCCCCACGTCTCCGCTTTGGCAAAACGCCGAGGAAACACATGGAAGTCTACAGCAAGGATGGCAATGTTCGTAAGTATCAACATATGGGCCCGATAAGCGGTAATAAAGCCTTTTGGGGCGAGTAAATCAGGTTTACTCTGCACCGCTGGTTTTTTCCGTTTATCGCCGAAGAGGGTTGCAATTGCAAGGAAAACCACCGTAGCCCCTCCCAATGCCTTATACAATAAGCCCACATTATTGCTGTAGCCAGTAACGGAGCTGACGAGCAAAATCACATTGAAGAACCCATCGTGAGCCAACAGAACTGGGGAAAATCGCGAGTTTTCTCGCCCCGTCGCTAGATCCAACGCCCTATTCGCCAACAACGACACGATAAATACCCCCAGCACGACATAGATCTCGGTCAACGACCCCCCCGCCAAGTTCGAGACAAATTGTTGTTTTTGAACCTTCAAATTGGACATAATTACCTTCGCGCGCGCTTTTGTTACTCTTCTCATAGTTAAGGAGGTCGAGGGATGTCTCAGGAAAGTGTGTCCCAGGAGGTAGAAAACTGGATTTCCGACACCGACCAAGGTAGTGCGGGTAGCGGGGCGGTGCCGGATACACCCAGTACCAACGAAAGTTCGCAAAACCCGCCTAATAAAGAGAAAGCCGTGAGCGACGATGAGGAAGACGATGGCGGGGTTACAACAATTAAAGAGGTATTGATGGAGAACTTCATCCCGTTGGCGCCTAAGCTGCCGGTGATGTCCTCACTGGAGTCATTGCTACCCGACGAGTACGTTATGTACTCTGATTCCGAGGCGGGATCCCAGAATTCTCTAGACCTTAGCCCGCAGTCTAAGCTGTGGTCAACATCACCATCTCGAGACAGTTCGCCGTCACGACTGAAAGGGCGGAGATCCCCGACAAGAGGACCAAGAAGGGCTTCGCGACGAGACAGTGGGGAGCGGGATAGGTCTGAGCGAGAACGTCCCGATAAGGAACCATCTACACCTAAAACTAAAGCAAAGAAGAAAATACGAAGAAAGTCTACCAAGTCTGACGGCAGCGATAAGTCACACGCCTATATAGCCAGTGGTTACGCCACCACGCCTGCTACCGGGAAGGTGTTTCGGAATCTCTTGATTTTGGAGGAAAGCTTACGCCAGCAAGTATTCCAGCAAAAGGCTTTACGAAGGAAGTATCTTACATTCATGGCGATTCTTTGTTCGCTCATAGCGTCGATATCCCACTACTTGTATGTTGCCGACACTGACCAGTCGTCGAAATCGCCCATACGTGTGATTTTGACCTTTATCTTACTTGCATTGATGGTGACGTTGTTGTTGTATTATTTATCAGGAGAGTACCAGAAAACAATCGTGTTACCCAGGAGGTTTTTGTCGTCGACTAACAAAGGCCTAAGGCAATTGAATATTCGTTTGGTGAAGATTAAAGTTCCATTGCTCGACAACGTTGCTGATTTATTACGAGAAATACTCTTGGAATTCGTCACCACCTGTCTCATCATGCTTCATCGTTTCGATCCTTTGTCGTATCAGAACAAAAACTGTAAGCTGGAAGTACTCCTTGTATCGATTTTACTGCAATGCCAGCCTCGTACAGGGATTGCCGACGTGAAATTGGTATTGAACGCTAGAGTTTTCAATACTGACATTAGAGAGGGATGGGAGTTGTACAGGAGTGAGTTTTGGTTGCAAGAGGGCATGAGACGGCGGAACAACTTGCTCTCGTTTATGACGGGTGACGTTGAAGAACCACTGAAGCGTGAAAAGAAGGATAAACCTCGCAAACGGTCTAGTACCAATACAAATACCACCAACACCCCGGTGTTGGGCAAGTTAAGTGAAGAGAATCTCGAGCATTTGGCCGATAAATTAAACCATGAGCTCTCCACTCCATAGTTCGGCAATTTTGTAATATATATCTATCCATCTTACTGTCCCTTTAGTTCGGTGATATGCTGAGCCACAAGCGACCCAAACACAACGCACTGGAGCAATGAGCTGCCAGATAATCGGTTATGACCATGTAATCCCCCTCCTACCTCCCCCACGGCGTACAAGTTTTTTATCACTTGGTCGTTCTTAGTGATAACATTGGAGTAGCGGTCGATCTTGATGCCACCCATGGTATAATGGAGCACAGGGGTGATGATACCAAAGTGTAAGGATGAAGGGTTGAAGCGAGAGCCAAAGGAAAGGCGGCCCAAACTATCGCCGTTGTCAATTACAGCATTGTACTTTTCGAGAGTCAGCACCAAGGTATCCAACAGCAAGTCTGGGTTGATCTGAACTGCCATACGGTGCAAAGAATTGATGTTTCCTTCATACATGAGCCCCATCTTCTGGTAGAAATCAATATGAGACAGGGCTTTGTGGTAATCTTTGTCACTGACAACAATGAAAGCAAGGGCAGTCTGAGTTTTAGACGGAAACAAGTCAATGGTGTTGCAATGGCGGAAAACGGCATCGGAGACCACATCACGAGTGTCTAATTCATTAATGAACCGCTTTCCCGTCACCGGACTGATCAAGATCCCTCCTATTCCCCGAAGGAGCTCTCCACACAAAAACTTCTTGGTGGTGTCGATTTCATCGGCAGTAAACTTGACAAAACCGGTGGGATGTATTTGAATCTCCGTCATATCGATTAATTGAGCATTACAGTCTCGTTCAGCAATCTTCTGGCCATCACCACTGGTGTTATTGCTATTGGTCAGGGGATAGTTGACAAGCTCAGGACGATACTTCCGAACTAGAGAATCGTCGGAGTGAATATCCGCCGAATAGCCACCTGTGGCCAAGATCAAATTTCTAGAGAATAACAGCCCAATCTCCCCCGTACCCAAGTTCTCGTACTCAATTCCCTTGACATAGGGATGCGTGATGTCTGTGACCTCACTCATAATGATGGTGGTCAACTTGGAGTTCATCATGATGGTGACATTGGGATGGGTTTTGATTTTGTTGAATAGTGTGGTGATGATCTCGTATCCTGGGGGGCCCCCTGGCCCTCTGTGGGTCCGGGGCATACTGTGGCCGCCAAGTTGTGATACAATCAGTAGATCGAGCCCCATGGATTCAGTTAACCAAGTTATGGCATCTTTAGAATTCTCTGCTAGTAACTTGACGAGGTGTTTGTTGGACAACCCTTTGCCCGAGGACAAGGTGTCGTGAATAAACAAGTTGACAGAGTCGCCAATGACCGGCTGGTACTTTGTCGGCACACCATTGATACCGGAGGAGGCCATGATGGAGTTGCCGCCATGGGAAGGGGCTTTATCCAACACCGCCACGGTTTTGTTTAGGTTAAGGAGCCGCAACGTCGTTGCAAGACCCCCAAGACCGGTGCCAATGACAATGGCATCGTAGTGGGCTTTGTGGGGTTTAAGCGCCATTGGTTGCAAGGGATTGTATAACCATACACCGCTGAACCACCGAGCAGCAATTCGGGATACAACTGCTGTGGCCAACACTATAATCACTAGCCGAACTGTAGTGGAGGGAGTTAGCCGCCGCAGGTTGGGAATAATGATGATAATTCAGTGCTAGCAGTGACCACGACTAACAGTTAGCCGTAAACACACCGAGGGGGACAGTAGAAAGAGCACCTTATGCGATCAAATGGTAAAATCGGCTAAAGCTCAACAATTGCTGTTGAAGTTAAATTATACCGAAGATATGTTCTCGTGAAAAAATCCCTGGCGGCTGGTGATTCCTGTGAGAATCACCCCATCGATCAGGAGGGTGCAGGGGGATACTTGGTGGGGGCGGTCACGCGGTGTATTGGCGACCTCATGTGACGACGGGGGGAGAGAAGGAAGGAGATGGAGTGAGGGTTGGAAGTGTGGAAAAGAAGAGTGGAGTTGGACTGTTATTGCAAGGAGAATAAGAAAGGGAGACAGGAGACGAAGATGAGACGAAGATGAGCCCAGGTAAAGGGTCTGCAGTTTAAGTAACCGTGCAGCGATAGACACACGACGATAGGTAGAGGAGGGGATGAAGGGATGAAGAGAATAAGAAGAGAGTAAGAAGAGAATAAGAAGAGAATAAGAAGAGGGATGAAGAGAATAAGAATAGAATAAGAATAGAATAAGAATAGAATAAGAATAGAATAAGAAGAGAATAAGAATAGAATAAGAATAGAATAAGAAGAGAATAGAAGACAATATACTGACAATAAAACGACAACAAAAGAGAATAAGGACAGAACAAAAACAGAATAAGAAGAGAATAAAACGACAATAAAAGAGAATAAGAACAGACCAAAAACAGAATATAAAGTGAAGTGCCCAAATTATCCCTTCAGCTCTTTGACACAGCTTGAAATCCCCGAACAGGTTGACAATTAAGGAATACTAATTATCACATGGATCAAGTCTAGGACCCCATACATAACAAAACGAAACATGAGAGTTAGCACAAAATAACAGATGCGCTATCTTAATCCAAGATTACTTCCAATCAAGAACGTCACAAACTATACAATGTTAGCAACACCAATAAACTCCTTGTAACTGTTCGTCTTCCCCTAGCACAGCTATTGAAACATGTGTAATTAGAAAAATCTTAACACTCAACAATTAGGAAACAACCACTCAACAACGACTACGTCTGTTAACTCACATCCACAATAAACATCCCATCATCCTCTTCAAACTACGTCACTACAACTCTTCCTCCAGATTTTGCAGCTATACTCAACGTCGTGCCCCGACCATCCGCGAGGTGTTGAAATTCACCTTTTCCACAAATTTCATTATTAATAATCACTTTATCCCACACCATTTCCTAGTTAAACCATGATCCAGTCTAATCCTATAATACATCCCAACTATAATAGCCGGAGGTTCAAATACGAACCCTTTTTACGCCGCGAATACAACTTTGGTACCGATCCTGATCGGCCGATTTGTCAGTTCTATAATCCATTAGCACCCAATAATTCCTGTCCCAATGGAAATAACTGCCCTAATAAGCACGTAGCGGCAATGTACAACAACAAGATTGTGTGCAAGCACTGGTTGCGAGGGTTGTGCAAGAAAAATGACCATTGTGAGTTCCTTCACGAGTATAACTTGAGAAAGATGCCTGAATGTTTGTTCTACTCTCGTAATGGCTACTGTACCCAAACAGCGGATTGCTTGTATCTACACGTGGACCCCCAGCTGAAAATACCTGAATGTCCTAATTACCAGCGGGGATTTTGTCCCGAAGGTCCCAAATGTGTCAATCGACACGTTAGAAAGATTATGTGTCCATTATACTTGACGGGATTTTGTCCAAAGGGCTATGAATGTGACTATTCCCATCCCAAGTTTGACAACATTACTGATAGAATGAGGATAAGAGACGATAATGACAAATTGGAGACGAGAACCATATACAAGGACCAGTGAAAGGGAACGTAACTTGAAGTATAATTCAGCACAAATTGAAGATAAAACTCCCATGCAGCCGGGAGTATAACCTTAGATAAACTAGAACCTAAGGTGTTGGTGGAGGAGATAGAACTCGACAATTTCAGAAGTCAACATGAAATCCCTGACTTAATGCTATACGTTGGCATAAAGATAGTTGAAGTAGGGGATAGGTACTGACCTCAATAACAAGTTCTACCGAGTTAGACCCCAATGATACATCATCACTTTTATTTATATACATAACTCTGTCGCCAAACACTTCAGATCAATTTACTTTAATTTAGTCTCTAATGCCTTCTTCATGTTATCCTTCTCATCCTCTAGGGTTCTATCGTTCACCTCCTTCACTTTGGAATGACCGAAGTCGATTAAATAAGCATGTCTTCTTCTGATTACGATGTTTCTGGGACTGATATCATTATGTACGACATCCAATTCCAGTAAATTCGTTACGAGTTTCATGCTTCTATCAAGGAGAACTTCTCTGTTCGTTTGAAACAGGCTTGTAGATTTAATGTAGGACACAGCAATGTACCAACCAGAGAGAATGTTTGTCTCGTTGGGGAATGTCAATCTGATTTTACCGAAACAAATGAACTGTGGAACATATAATCGATGACTTGACTTGGACATCCTCAGGTATACTTC
>JAJMSJ010000045.1:0-48090 GCA_030578535.1 Yamadazyma tumulicola
TAAAATGCGGTTCATATTTGTTTCATATTTGTTTCGTATTAGTTGTAACTGTAAATGCACAAATACTGGGCAGTTATTTCAAATGTGGTTCATGCATGCTTCCAAATGCGTCGATGCATGATTGTTTCAGTTGTAACTTGTTTCCGCCTTTCCTCAATGAAACCACCACAGAAAACAAAATCAAAGGCTTCATAGAATTTAAACCATGAAAAGAGGTTTGTATGGGATATTGAGAGGTTACGAAGTTGAAGAGGTGGAATTGGCGAAGTTGTTAGAGGTATGGGAAAGTCAGTCGAACCGGGGAATCCAACCAGAATCCGTAATCGTACACAACAAATCAGTATATATACCTAAAAGACTTGTTTTCAAAGTCAGTTCTATCAGCCCAGGTTTCGTTCTTGATTTCGAAATCGACGATATTGTCAGCACTGTCTCTCTTCTTGTTACGAGTATAGTAAACGAACGCCATCAACAAAGCCAAGACAATGCTGGAAGCTTGAGTGACCAACATCGACACCTTTGCACTATAGTAATGGGGAGCTTCATGAGCACGGTAGCTCTGAGGGCCGGTGATGTTCCCCACACAAAACCCTCCACTGATAGCCAAGGCGGTGAAGGCGATTTTCTTCGTAGAACCAGCTACGTTGGCCCCGGCCCACGCATAACAGATGGCCAAAGGAGCGGTGACGGTGTTTATCATATAAATACCAATTAACAATCCTGCTTGATTGGATTTGGGCAAGAACGACATCATAGCCCCTCCACACACCGCCGGAAGAAGCAAAATGGATATTGCCAAAAATCTCGGGAACCCCTTTCTGATGAAGTAGGTTGAAACCACAGAAGAGGTGATACTCACCACTCCTGAAGGCATATTCAATAACGCAGCTTGTTTCGAGGTAAATCCAAACGACATTATATCCAACGACGAAAACGTAGAAATGGTATTGGAAGAAAAGGAGATGGTGGCTGAAATTATGAAGAACAACCACGCTTCAATATCCATAAAAAACTCCTTGGCCTGTTTCAAACTGAACTTTTTACCTTCGTTGACACCGATTTTCGCTTCGTTCAACTTCAGCAACAACACATACTTCTCTTTGGCAGTCAAGTTATTGTTAGTCAAAGGGGTGCTGGGTAAGAAAAAGTACACATAGGTACCGACAATTACATTCAAACCACCAATAACAATAAACATGATTCTCCAGCCAGCCACTGGAGCTGTAGGACTAACATGTTGAAATCCGAAACTGATAAGGCCGCCAAAAATCTGTCCAAGTCCCAAGCCACTGTACCAGACCCCAGTGAACATCGCCGTGTCACGTTTATCGACGTAGTTCGTCGTTATCAACACCATTGAGGGAATGACGGCCGATTCCGCAAGACCCAATAGAATTCTTACCGTCAATATCCCGGCGTAATTCTGGGTCAATGCACAGAACGCCGTCAACACCCCCCAGATGACCACATTGACCCCTAGGACTTTACACACGGGGTAGCGTTGGATGAGGAAACTCTGGAAAAACTCCCCGAAAATATACGCCACAAAAAAGTACGTAGGGAGGTCGGAAAACTGGTTTCCCACCAACCCTAAATCAGCTGTCATTCCCATGATACGGGCATAGTTAATCAACAACTTATCAATGAACTGTAGGAAGTAGGTAAGGGTCATGATGAAGGCAAATTGCTTGAACAACTTTTTCACCACATCTTCATAAGTGACGTGGTCGTCAGCATGGACCTCCACGTCAAAGTTCTCTAAATACTGGAAGTTGGGATCCTTCGCTGCCTGGTTATCGATGTTCCCTGAAATGTCTCCAACATCAAATGTTTCACCTTTTTCGATTTCCACCGAAGGAGAATCGACACTTTTGACGTCGACGGCGTTGTTATTCGTCTTGATCATTGCTAGCCCCTGATGTACCTTCAATAGAGTTGCAATGACATTAATGGAATCACAGGTGAGAATTTATACCTGCTGCGGTGCATTTTCGTTATCTTATCAATGTCGTGGATTTTTTCTGGCCGAGAGGGAAATCGCCAGAAACTCACCACCGATAAGATAAAGGAGGAAAACCCTCCAGAATGTCTACAGCAGTTGTAGATCACCCATGACGAATGAGAGATTGGGCAAAGTAGTTACCGGAGACACGATTTTGGTTACGGGAGGCAGTGGTTTTATTGGAGCGTGGGTGATTCTGAAGTTATTGGCAGGAGGTTACAAGGTCAAGGTGGTTGTTCGAAGTGAAGAAAAGTACTTCAAGATGAAAAAGGTTTTTGGCGAGGTAGAATATAGCGTGGTGGCCGATATGAGGGATTACGGCGCAATGAGAGGGGCGGTGGAAGGATGCGACGGTGTTATTCACTTGGCTTCGCCCTTCAGATTCCTGGTAGATAACTTCGAGGAGGAGATGATGAAGCCTGCGGTGGAGGGGACTTTGGTGGTTTTGAAGGCTTGTTTGCACACCAGGGTAAAACGGGTGGTAGTTACGTCGTCGTTTGCGGCCATCTACGATGCTTCCAAAGGGTTGCAGCCGGGGGTTGTGTACAGCGAGAGCCATTTCAGTCCCTTGACAATGGAGGATGGAGTCAACGCCTCCGACCCCGGAACCGCTTATAGGGCATCCAAGGCGGTGGCAGAAAAGTCCGCTTGGGAATTCATGAAAGCCGAGGATCCCCAGTTCGACATTACCGTTATATGCCCATCTATGGTATTTGGGCCGTTGTATTCAACCAGTTTGTTGTCGTCTTTGGCGGAGTTAAACTCCAGTAATGCCATTGTGTGGAATACGGTGGTGGCAGAGGATATTCCCGTTACCAAGTCTCCATTGTATGTTGATGTCCGGGATGTGGCCGACGCCCATGTGTTGTCGTTGAATAGTGAAGCTGCTTCCAATAGTCGGTATTTGGTATCTTCTGGGGATTATGATAACCAGGAAATAGCAGATATCTTGAGAGAACACTTAACCGATGGTGAAATGAGAGCCACAATTCCCATTGGCACTCCTGGAAGAAGGTTGACTGGTACGCATTACCAAGGCGATAACACCAAGGCGGTGAAGGAGCTTGGAATTAGGTTCAGACCGTTGAAAGATAGTGTTTTGGATCTTTATCAACAGTTGGTGGCGTATCAAGAAGGCTGAGGCCAAGGTCTTTGGGTCGGTATGCAGCACTGAACGATGCAGCACTGAACGATGTAGCACTGAACGACGCAGCACTAAAAGAGTAAGTATAGGACCGTGAATGAGCCTGTCTTTGTGTGTCTCTAATGTAATTTCTTTCCCATTTCTTTCCAATTTCCCTTCAGCGAAACAGTACGGGTATGTAGCACTAAAAGAGTAAGTATAACCACCATTACTATAAATGACCCTGTCTTCGCCAGTCTTCGCCTGTCCTCTCAATGTCGGAATTTCTCTTCAGCGATAGCTACCACCCCAGAGTGGCCCTCAAGCCAATGAAGCCATGTCTAGTGCACTCCTTACAACCCCCCTCCACCACCAAAAGAGTCCATTTTGGTGGAACGGAGTACTTCGATCCTCAATGGACCCACGAAGAAATGTTACAACAAAACCTCGTGGATTTCGACAACACCAGCTTCCTCTCGAGGTGCAATCTCGTGGTAGAAACCAAGGAAATCAACGTGCAAAAGTGTATCTCTTTACACAAATACTTCAGACAAAACCCCTTCGGAGTAGCCAATACTCCCTACAAAAGAGACACCACCGAAACATACCAAAGCCTAGTCCACAACGTCGCCAGAGAAAAAACCCTCGCCCAGGAATTGCTCCAGTACGCTCCCGCCATCTTTAGCCAAATCCACCCCTTCAACTCCATCCTAGTGCTCTACTTCAATTCCATCACCAGCTTGACGGGAGAGTTCCGCCACGACGGCGTGGACCCAGAGAACTCCGGTGTCACCAGCGACCATCTACAGCCCCATACAATTCCCCTCATCCTTCCCACCACCGCCATCCCCCCCGAACTAGAACGAAGAGTTTATCGCTACCGGGTTTCAATGTTGCACAAATGGGCCAAAACCATTTGCCAACCTCAAGCGCAGTACTACAGCCTCAAGCAGTTCTTGGTAGCCAACCAGTGCTGTCGGTGGACGGTAGACCGCCCCATGGAGTACTTCCACAGCAGCTTCCACACCACCCCCTAGGTTACAAAACCAATTAGTTACACAAAACCAAAAACCAAAATCAAAAAGTCCCCCGACATCTGCGACACCGAGAACATTCAAGAAGAATTGCGAGGCAAAAAAGGATTCACCGCCATGTCTGAATCTATCACCATCAACATCAAGTCGTCGGGGGATTCCAAGTACGAAGTGACAATCGACCCCTCGAGAACGGTATTGGAGCTAAAGAATGAGATTTCCCCGAAAGCGGACGTTGCCGCCGACCGCCAACGATTGATTTACTCCGGGAAAGTGTTGAAAGACACTGAGGTGATATCTTCATATAAGATTCAATCGGGACACACGATCCATTTGGTGAAGAGTGCTGGGGCCAAGCCGGCGGCTGCCGCTAGTTCTGCCCCCTCGTCGTCGTCGGTTGGCGCCAGCACGAGTTCCGGCGCCACAGCAGCCAACAACAACGGGGTGCCTTCGAATATTTCTGCTGGATCGGGGGCGTTCAACCCCTTGGCCGACTTGACGGGGGCAAGGTACGCGGGTTATACTCAATTGCCCTCAGCGTCGATGTTTGGGCCCGATGGTGGCATGAATAGTGCCATGCCCGACCCCGAACAGATGTCCCAGATGATGTCCAACCCCCAATTCCAGGAAGGTATGAACTCGTTGTTGTCCAATCCCCAGATGTTGGACTACTTGATCGAGCAGTCGCCTCAATTGAGGGCAATGGGGCCTCAAGCGAGAGAAATGTTGCAGAGTCCTTTCTTCAGGCAGATGATGTCTAATCCCGATATGATGAGATCGATGATGCTGATGGGAAGAAACTTTGGCCCCGGGGGTAATGCCCCGGCTTTTCCACCCCCCGGGTCCAATCCTACGGTGGGGTCGGAAACCCCTGCTGCGGGTGACTCCACCACCTCCCCCGGTGCCCCTAATGCCAATCCTGCTAATCCCTTTGCCTCGATGTTCCAGAACTCTTCAATGCCTAACGTGGATCCCTTCTCGTTATTCGGCCAGGGAGGTGCCGGGGGGTTTGGTGCGCCTCCAATAGAAACGGACAACCGTCCTCCCGAAGAGAGATACCAGAGCCAGTTGAGTCAGTTGAACGATATGGGGTTCTTCGACTTTGATCGAAATGTTGCGGCTCTCAGAAGAAGCGGTGGCAATGTTCAGGGCGCTGTGGAGTATTTATTATCAGAGTAGACCCCCCGCCCCTTCGTTACCTATCCGCTATCACCGGTGCCTTGCTAGCACAGTATTCATTGTCTGTATAGTACCGTCTAATATATAAATATGGGACTTAATATGGGATTAAATATTGGCACTAAATATGGCACTAAATATTGGGACTAAATCCGCGAACTGAAGGTACAATCAACATGTCAGAACCTTCGCATGAAGGCTCTTCTATGGAGGCTATAGGAGCTCTTGAGGACAACGTCTTGTCATTTACCGATGAATTGGTCCCCCAAAAACCCAATGGGACTGTTTTGGGGCCCGATGAGGTCGTGGTTAGCAAGTACGACCTGGCACCAATTGATTTCCAGCTATCGAAGATAATCGGATTGTATCTCCAAGCCCAAGGGTACGAAGTGACCAAGGAGTTCTTGAGTCAGATAACTGAGTTATCGTTGGAGTATCTACATAATATCACCGAAAGTGTCAAGAAATTCACCGAATTACAGCGAAGAACCGTGGCAACAGTAAACGATGTCTATTCCAGCTTTCATCTACGTAATGTCAACATTAACTACTTGTACTTGCAACATGTAAGGAACAGACGAATATATTCTGTTCACAAACACAAGATGGACGACATGTATCGCCAGACAGAGAGAGTGGTGCATTGGCTGAACGATTTAAGTCACGATGATAATAGTACTCAGCATTACGAAATCACAGAGTTGGTACCAAGAGAAACCAAAAGACCACAGTACGTCCCCGGATACTTCCCTGACTTTCCTCCCGACTACACCTACCAGAACACTGCCCGGTACATCGAGCCGTTGGCCGATATGGAGGCATTACGGCTCAAATTGGTGGAGGAATCGCGATTGACCGAACAGTCCCTTTACGATATCATTGGCGATAACGAGGATAAATGGAAGAAGTCGCTAGAGCTTGACGTCAGTGAGGATGAAAGCCACTTGAGCTTGACAGAAATCCAGCTGGTTGCGTCGCCAGCCCTGAAATTCGACGACTTGAAGCCTTCCGAACTACCACAGTACGCCGAAGACGAAGACGACGACCAACCCCACCAACGATATAAGCCCGTTGACAAGTCATTCGACTTTGTAGCCTATGCTGCAAAGCGAAAGAAAATTCTTCAACGAAGACAACAGGAGATTATCGACCGTAGGGCCAAACGTAGCCAGAACTTGTTCATGAAGGCAGAAAAGTACTTTTCTCCTTACGCTACCCTACCGATAACCGACGACATCAAAAGGTTTTTCCAGGAGGACTTACATCATGAATTCAAAACCGTTATTACTGCCGTAAAAGTTGGGGCTGCCAAACAGAAGGAGGCTATTGAACGATTATTGATAGAAAAGGCTAAACAGCAGGAGCTCCAGGAGAAACAGCGAGAAACTATAGAATTCGGGTTCAATTTCGACAACCAGCACTTTTCCGACAGCGATAGTGATGGTGATATCGATGCTGACGAAGTGGTGTTTGCCACAGACACCAACACTCAATTGGCCACAGATATCAACGGCACTCAATTGGCTATAGACACCAACACACAAGTGGCAACAGATATCAACGACGCCACTACAGACACCAACAGCACCCCTCCAGTGGCCGACACCAACAATGCCGCTCAATTGCCCACAGACACCAACGGCACCCCTCCATTGCCCACAGACTCTCCACCACAAGAAAGTGACATTTCCGATTTGGAAGCTCAGCTAGAAGAAGTTTTCCAAGAGTAGTAATTAATAGACTCAATTACTTTCTCAGACTTTTCGACATGTACTTCTCCTTTAGTTGCCTCATTGCCATCTAAACCTTCTTTTCATATAACGGTTTCATCTAGATTCTTTCATCAACTTATTCATATGTTTATTTGAAGATGAAGTCATGAAGATACCATGGACGTAGATAGGTATCGCTACAATCTCATCACGGAAATTTCAACTCCTCGTCATATCCTTCACATCCCCATTCACATCCAATATATCCTCCTCGCATCTAATCCTCTTTTCAATTCAAATTCAAATCTTCTCTCATAAAACCGTTTCTTCTACACTCTTTCTATGAAATGACCTATCCTCATTTCCTCCACATCCCCCTTCAGTCCCAGTTACATCCTCCCCTCATCAAATCTTCTCATAAACACCTTCCCCCTTCTTCCCCAAAATACCTCTTCAATCCACCCATCGCCATACCCTTCCTCCCCACACCCCCTCCATCCAATCCTAATCATATCCCTCTCTCCATATAAACTCTATTCTGTCGCGCCCACATTCAAAAGGAGATTCAAATAAAATACTACAAGTATCATCACAAAGGCAAAGATTGAAAGAGTGAAACTTGAAAAACCACAATCTCTCCCATTACAACTACATACGATGTCGGAATCGGTGTCTATTACCTTGCCCCAATCGGTTCCCTTCCCGGTGACCATCTCATCGATTGTGTGTAAGGAAGGCGACAGTGTGAAAAAACATCAGATGCTATTCAAGTACAAATACTGGGATTATCAGGATGATCCCAACTCCAAAGACGAGGTCCCCCCGAAGATTCGCGTGGAAATGATTGGCACCTACGAGAGCCCGGTGGAAGGAGAGATTCAGCAGATATTGGTGAAACTCAATGAGGAAATAGGTCACAGCAGAGTGTGTTTGTGTTTGATCGAAGAGCCTTGTGCTCATGCGGTGCAGTACGGTGGTTTGTGTGCGTTGTGCGGGAAGGCGGTGGAGGATGAAAAGGATTACACCGGGTACAATTACGAGGATAGAGCCACCATCTCGATGTCTCACGAGAATACTGGGTTGAAAATCAGTTATGAAGAGGCGACCAAAATCGAGCAGACCACCACCGACAGGTTGTTGAAGGAGGAGAAGCTTATATTGGTGGTAGATTTAGACCAGACGGTTATTCAGGCCACCGTGGATCCCACGATAAGCGAGTGGCAGAAGGATCCCACCAATCCTAATTATAAGGCTGCGCAAGAAGTCAAGTCATTTTATCTTGAGGAGGAGCCGGTGGTGACCAACGGCAGTAAAATAAACGGCATCAAACCTCAGCCGCTAGTTTGCTGGTATTATGTCAAGTTGCGGCCGGGTTTGGAGCAGTTCTTGGAGGAAATGTCTAAGTTCTACGAAATGCACATTTACACCATGGCCACCAGAAACTATGCCTTGGCTATAGCTAAGCTTATTGATCCCGAGGGCAAGTATTTCGGTGATAGGATATTAAGTAGAGATGAGAGTGGCTCGTTGACCCATAAGAACTTGAAACGGTTATTCCCCGTGGACCAATCCATGGTAGCCATCATTGACGATCGCGGTGACGTGTGGCAATGGGAGAGTAACTTGATCAAGGTGGTGCCTTACGATTTCTTTGTTGGAATTGGTGACATTAATTCCAGTTTTCTCCCCAAGAAATTTGGACAAGTTACTGGCCCCAGCAAGAGACGGAAATCGTTGGCTAAATTGGAGGCGTACGAGCTTGAGGCAGAGAAGAATATACTGCAAGGAGAGGACGTGATACTACCCAAGGATTCCGAGCTGGAAGACAAAGTCCATGTTGATGACCTTGATAGCGACTCGTCATCGAGCCAGGAGGAATGCACCAATGACAACAATAATAAGGAAAATAATCTCACTGCCAAAGATAAAGATAATGTCTCGCCAGTGGAAAGATTGATCGAGATCGGTGGCGGTGAAGACAACAAGAACTTGTTAATCGAACAATCGCAACAGCGATCGTTGTCAATCGAGCAGCAGCAACACGATCGGCCATTAGCCAAGTTACAACATGATTTGGAAAAAATAACTCACCAGCAAAACCGGGACCATGAGTCAGATAGCGAGGACTCAGGAAACGACGACTCCAGTGAAGATTTTTCCCGAGAAGACAATTTATTGTATGACGACGATACGGAATTGGGAACCTTAAAGGTTGCCTTGACCAATATTTATGAGGAATACTACCGAATTTACAAACAGACGAATTCCAACCCGACGCTTAAACCCGATTTAACCAAAATCATCCCCTTTTTGAAAAGTCAATGTTTAAAGGGGTTGGTGATACTATTTTCGGGAATTTTGCCCATCAATATTCCCTTTGAAAACCTTGATTTGGTGATTTTGTGTAGGCAATTTGGAGCTAAGGTGGTAAACGAAGTATTACCTGAGGTGACACATGTTATTTGTAAAGAGCCATCTGAAGGCCAAGGTTTGACATTGAAGGTAAAGATAGCAAGAAAGATTCTACCCGGAGTCAAAATCGTCAACTCTGACTGGTTATTTGCCAGTTTGAGTAATTGGAAGAGGATGGATGAAGCCAAATACTTGATTGCAACGTCGGAAAACAACTGGAAAATCGATCAGCGAGAAGTTGAACATTACCAGAAGAACTTGGATAGTCAAATGACAATACAGAAGACTCGAGAAATGTCTCGACCCCGATTCGATTCAATAACGTCGATTGAGGATTACGATTTGGATAACGCTAATCAAGAAGTGGACGATTTCCTTGCCGATCTTAGTGGAGAAGACGACGATGACGACAACAACGATGCCGAGGAAGACGTCGATGGAGAAGAAGAAGAAGCTGAAAACACCAAAAAAGTCGATTCCTTCATCAAAGACATTTATCAGTCTAAAAAGAGAACTCATGACTTTGATGAATCGGAAGATGAATTGGATACCAAGAGACAAAAGTCTCAGCAATCGAGTCAGTTTGATGATGAAGATTTGGATGAATTAGAACAAGAATTGTTGGATGGATTTGATGAGTTGGGGTGATCGCTCCGTGTAATATAGATGCTATAGTTCCTGTAATAAATAATTGGCGTTTTTGTTTGGCAGTCTTTGTAGAGAAGTCACCGCTACTTTAGAGAGAGCACCTTTTAAGAATGGCTACTTTTCGAGAGGGCACTTTTTCAAGAAAGCACTTTTCAAGAAAGGACAGCTACCTTCTTAAAAAATCACGGCCACCTTTCAAGAAAGCACCTTTAAAAATAGCCTGGCCATCTCTTCAAGAAATGTCCGAAGAACATACCAAAATGAAGATACCAACACCGCTGAACTCACCATGCAACAGATATTAACAAAGGCATCCGCCACATCATCCACAGCCAGTATACTCGGCACATCAGTCTCAAATGAATTTCCCTAACCTCCACACCTCATCTCATGTCTCATCTCCCCATGAATTCTACAAAAATGCTGGCTCCATACCAACCGCAGCCCAATGTCACATTTCTTGTCACAATGACGCTCCCTACCGTTGGCCTAACATCTCCCCTCCTTCCAGCCTATAAGGTAGCTCGCCGTGGCAGCCAGCTCCTATCTTTAGATCACCGCGACATCGCGACATCCAGCCATCTCTACTGATTTAGCCATTCAACCAGCACAGATCATTGTCCCCTCTACTGCTCGTGTAACCTGCAGCAATGTCCAACGTTACTGCCTGGAATGTTACCTGATTTGTCGCCGGTCGATCTTCCCTCCCCAACTATTTAAACTAGAGCCATTCCCCTTTCTCTTCAATTTGAAACGTCGCAGGATAAACATATATTTACTATTAATAGACCCCCTGAATCACTCAAAACGAAATTTGCCCAGCGACGTCATCAGATAACCATATAAGGGGGCAGTAAGGGGAAATATATCACATTTACGATACTTTAACGCTATTTTATATTACAACTAGATTTTGTCCCACAACTATAAGAAATTTCACAGACATAATTACAATCATCTACGATAAGAGATGTTTAAGTTTTTTCGATTTGTGTTGATTGTGTTGTCGTTGGCGGCAGCAGTGTTGACGATATTCGGGCTAACTGGTTCTTATGCCGACAAACCGTACTTGAGCAAAACTTATCTTTTGAATGTTCATTTAGATAACTTGGACTTATCGTCTCTTTTTGATGCTAGTGGATTTTCCAAGAGAGACGCAGTGCCTACGCCTAGCAAAAGAGATTGGGCTTCACAAATCATCAGTTCCACAGGAAACGCCGGCTCCGCCGAACTGAGTTTGTCAGCGATGACCGGGACCTCGGCAGGAAACATTATCAGTCAGATCACCCAGTTGGACTATAGTGCTTTGGGATTGGCCGACGTCTATCAGATATCCTATTGGGGCTACTGTCGTGGCCTGGTGAACGGTACCACCAAAACCACCGCAAAGGTGTTTGATAACAGCAATGTGGAGATCACGTGGTGTTCGAAACCAAAAGCTGGCTACAGATTCGATGCTGTGGATCTTCTTAAATCCGAGTTCGAACGGGCGTTGAAAGTTGGAATCGACGGCAACGCTGTGACGGTTTCCTCGGCTGCACAGCTCAATTACTTGGCTAAAACTTTATCTTCAGACAATTTGAAGTTGCCGGGGAATTTGGATTCTCAACTCAAGACTCTTGGTAACCTCCAGGTAGCGTCCTTCGGGATCTTGTTAGCAGGAGCAGTTTTGGCGGTGATTTCCATTATAATCCAGTTGTTGGGCTGTTTCATGAGTCCCGATTCCTGTTGTTTATCGTTTTTGAACTTTCTTTTCGAATGTTTGATATTCGTGGTACTCTTGGTCGGCAGTGCTTTGATCACTGCTGCAATGGCCTATACCAGAAGTCAAGTCAACGACAACACCGACAATTATGGCGTAAGAGCGTTCTTGTCCATCAACTTTTATGCGTTTGTGTGGTCCGCTACGGTAGCAGCGTTCTTATGTACGCTATTCAACTTGTTGGGCCACTGTTGTGGTCTTTTCAGCACAGGAAGAAAGAAGTTCAGAAGAATTGCTCATGAGCCAGAGATGATTTACTCTCATCACGACGAAATGTCGGACGTGGGATCATACAAGTAATAGATATGATAAGGAGAAAGAATTCTCTGTTACCGTTTCCATTCGCTAGCACCAAAGAGGTGTGTCAATTTATGTTAGGTTTGGGTTTAATGACTATACTAGTTTAGTGTTCTCTGGTTGTTGAGGCTTTAAAGTTCAGATTTTCCGCTTCTTTTCGTACTTTCGTCTTCACCTTAACCAAAGGATTGAACCTACTCGTACTTCTTCTCATTTGCTCTTTAAACCACCAAAATTACTGCCTTTATTGTTCCATATCTTCCTCTTGAAATATGTTCATACGCGAAAACTCCATCTCAAGCGATGTTAATCTGTTCTCGTATGTATTACTGTCACATCCAACAGCCTCCACGGCGGTCATATAACTAGATACTAACATGTAGTCTCGGGAGAAGTTGCTAAGGAACCTGTGTTGTCTCCAAAAAGCGGAAAAGTCTTTGAAAAACGATTAATAGAGAACTATTTAGCTACGAGTGATAAAGACCCTATAAATGACCAGCCGTTGACTGTCGGAGAGTTAATAGCCATTGACACGGAAAACGATGTAGTGCCACTCAAACCGCCACAAACACAGTCAATTCCCGGTCTTTTGTCGACGTTTCAGAACGAATTCGACGCCATGGCTCTTGAAATCTTCACCCTACGCAAACAGTTGAATAAGGCCAGAGAAGAGTTGAGTTCGGCGCTTTATCACTACGACGCCGCCGTCAGGGTTGCTGCCAACGCCATCAACGAGAGGGATGAGGTGAAGCAAGCGTTACAGGAGCTTTCGGCGTCTCTCGGTAACGGAATAGTGGAACAAGACGAAGACCAAGACCAAGAACAAAATGGTGATTCTGAGATCATTTCTCAAGTGAAACATTTGATCGAAGAAACTCGACAACAATTATTCCAATTACATAAATCCCTGAAGGTTACGCTACCAGTGACGCAGCCAATAGCATTCGACGCTTCGGTGTCCGAGGTTGTTGACGAATGTAAGATTGTTTACTTTGATGAATTGGCGAAAAAATTGATTCTAGGCTCCTCCAGGCACATCACAGTGAAGGACTTGATCACAAACAGCCAATACACCATCAACCATAAAGGGATCTTGATGAGTGTGAATCTTATCGAGTATAACTCGAGTTTGGTGGCGATTTTCGCCAATAAGAGCACGGTCAAATTCGACGACCAGGTGATTAAGTTCAAATCGAACATCATCGACATCAAGTCCCATCCCAAAATCAAGTCTATGTTTATTGTCCTCACCAGCAAGTCCTACAGTTTGTTTCACCACGGAAAAAAGGTCTTTAGCGTGGAACTTGACTATATTCCTACCTCCGGTGATTTCCATGTCGATGGAGCGTTTTTTGCCGTTGGCACCGATGACGGTCGCCTCGTGGTGTATGACTTGACCAAGGATTCCACTCCAGCTGCAACAATAACCGTCAAGCATCCCGTTGTCTCCAAAATATCCTTTGCCTTGAATGGATACTGGGTTCTTGTGTCTTCGACCGATACTGAAGCCTCCGCCGTGGAAATAATCGACTTAAGAAAGTCTACCGTGATACATACTATTGACTTTGACCATTTGAATGATTTTGCCATCGATCGCTCCTGTAGTGTGATTTTGACCAGTGATGACTCCTCCATTAATGTCCATAAGTACATTAAAAAGGCGAAACGATTTCAAGACTTTGCGGAAAAAACTGACTTTGGTGCCTCCCACATCTTCATTGAAGATGTCCTCCCATCTTCCATCAACGGTTTCTCCTTATCTCCTCAAAAACTTACGAAGTTCCATCTCCAGTTCACGTAACATCTCCAGAGTTTTCGCAGAAATTCGCAAAATCTTAGGAGATGAAATCTAAGGACATAATTGATAATCTCGTTAAACAATGGCTAGAAATAGATATAAACCCTGAATCGAGACAGGAGATCATAGAGCTCCAGAAAACAGGAGATTATGCCGCTTTGGATGGGAAATTATCCAAAAGAATAGCGTTTGGAACCGCTGGATTGAGATCCTCGATGCAATCGGGGTTTTCCCATATGAACGATGTTACGGTTTTACAGGCGGCTCAGGGGTTGGTAGCGCACTTGGAATCCACAAATGGAACATCTATTGTTATAGGGTACGACCATAGGTTCAATTCCCAGCGATTCGCTGAGTTAACCGCAAGTGTAGCGGTATATAAAGGGCTTTCCGTCTACTATTTAGGGTCGGTAGAGCGTTTGTCAGAAGAGTCTGTTAAGCTTTCTAGTAGTGATTGGGTCAATTCGGGTCGCGATAGGCTGTATGTCCATACGCCATTGGTTCCGTTTGCAATTGACTATTTCAAGGCTTCTGCCGGAGTTATGGTTACCGCATCCCATAATCCTGCTAATGACAATGGCTACAAGGTGTACCATGGAAATGGGTGTCAGATAATTCCTCCCATCGACCGGGAGATTTCCACAGCCATAGAAAATAACTTGATTCCTTGGGATGACAAAGTATGGGACGTGGCTGGGAGTTTCTCCAGTGACCTCATAAAGTCGGTGAAGGACGAGGTTACAGAAGCTTACATTAAATCAGTCGAAGATAAGCTCATAGACTTGCAAAACTTGAGTTTCTCTTTTGTTTATACTCCAATGCATGGCGTAGGACATGAAATCTTCCAGAAAGTATTGGCAAAGTTCACGAACGTCAATATGATTGTGGTAGAGCAGCAACAGCATCCCGATCCCAAGTTTCCTACCGTTCGATTTCCAAACCCAGAGGAAAAAGGAGCGTTGGATTTGGCCATTAACACCGCCAATAATGCCGGAGTCAACCTCGTGGTCGCCAATGATCCCGATGCCGACAGGTTCAGTGTAGCCGTCAAAGTCAACAGTGTGTGGAAACAGCTCACAGGAAACGAAATCGGATTTCTTTTTGCTCAATACGTTATTGAAAATACCACTAAATCGCAATTGGCCCGGACATATTTGTTAAATTCCACCGTATCGTCGCAGATTCTAGCATCAATGGCTGAAACTGAAGGTTTTCATTTCCAGGATACGTTGACGGGGTTCAAATGGATTGGAAACAAAGCCATAGAATTGAAAAACGCCGGATACAGTGTTCCTTTTGGATACGAGGAAGCCATAGGGTTTATGTTTGACTTGGTCAACGACAAAGACGGCATTGCTGCAGCAGTAATGTGGCTCCAGCTCTACCAGAAATGGTTCTCGGGAGAATTAGACCCCTTGGCCAAATTGGACGCCGGCTATAGAAAGTACGGCTACTTCAAGGAATGTAACGGCTACTACAAATTACAGGATTTGACCACCACTGATAAGATATTCGCTGCTGTGAGGAGCTCATATGAAGGCGACGCTCCTGTCACCATAGGAGGCTTCGAGGTCACCTACTGGAGAGATTTAACCGTTGGTTACGAGTCTGCCACTGAGAATCACCTGTCAATATTACCTCTGGATTCCTCGTCACAAATGATCACTGCGGTGTTAAGACCTCCCGATAGCCACGGCAGTGAGGTAAGGTTCACCTGCAGAGGCTCAGGCACCGAACCCAAGCTAAAAGTCTACATTGAGGGAAAGAGCAGCCAACAACATAAGGCATCGGATTTGGCCCACCAATGTTGGGAGATATTGAAGCAACACTGGCTAAAGCCACAAGTCTACGGACTAACAGAGGTGAAAAACTAGTACCTCGCCCCCATGTCTACCTTTCTACATAGTCTCAGCCCGCTACTTCCACCGCCATGGACCCCCACGTCGACAAACCTCTCGACCTACCTCCCCTGAATCACCTTAATACACACAATTCGCACCACGAAAAACAAATCTTCAACGTTTTTATTTATGGGACAGCCTTCAGACTTACCAATACATAATCGCTTGAGTCCCAAGCGTCACACCATTCCTCCGCTATACAAGCGAATGGCGGTGGCGGTGACGGCGCTAGTGATATTATATTTGACCTTTGGCCGCAAAAGCCCCCTCCCCTTGCTCGAGGTAGCGGAAATCGATGAACAAATCAGTGACAACAATTTGGAAGTCAAATACGAGGAAGACGACTCGTATAAGGTGTACGAGGTGACGAAAGACGGAGTATTGGAGAAGGATGGGGCTAAGGATTTTGAGTACTACGATTTGAACGAATTTACTGGTTCGGGAGACGGAATGAACAATAATGAGATCGTGTTGTTCCTCATGCCTTTGAGGAACGCCGAGTCGGTGCTAAGCATGGCATTCCACAACTTGATGAACTTGACCTACGATCACGGGCTAATTGATATTGGATTTTTGGTTTCCGACTGTTCTGAGGGCGATAGGACGTTGGAGAAGGTATTTGAGTACAGTGTGGCGTTACAGAACGGGACTTTGGTGGAAAAGCTTGTAAAGGAGGAGGAATTGAAGGCTAAATACAAAACCGGGTCTTCGGATTTGTATCAGTTGTACATGGATCAGGACTATATGAACAATGTCAAAGATTCGTACAATCCCAAGTCGTTTCATGCCGATTACCAGAAGCCTTTTAGGTCGATAACGATTTACCAGAAGGACTTTGGCCAGATAATTGGTCAGGGGTTCAGTGACCGACATGCGGTTAAGGTGCAAGGAATAAGACGGAAGTTGATGGGGCGAGCCAGAAACTGGTTAACGTCAAACGCATTAAAGGCATACCATTCTTGGGTGTATTGGAGGGATGTTGACATCGAGACTTGTCCTGGATCGGTGATTCAAGACTTGATGAAACATGACTACGACGTCATGGTGCCGAACGTATGGCGACCATTGCCATCGTTTTTGGGCAATGAACAACCCTACGATTTGAATTCTTGGGTGGAGTCGGAGCCGGCATTAGAGTTGGCCAGTAAGTTGGAAGAAGACGACGTCATTGTTGAAGGATATGCTGAGTACCCCACGTGGAGAGTCCATTTGGCTTATATACGAGATAAAAACGGTAACCCCGACGAAGTGGTTGACCTTGATGGAGTCGGGGGTGTTTCTATTCTAGCCAAAGCCAAGATCTTCCGTCAAGGGGTCAACTTTCCTGCTTTTACCTTCGTAAATCATGCTGAAACCGAAGCATTTGGTAAATTATCGAAAAAGATGGGATTCAGAGTAGGGGGTTTGCCTCATTATATTATTTGGCATATATACGAGCCCAGTGAAGATGACTTGATGAAGATCGCCAAACTAGAACGGAAGAAAAGAAGAAAGACCAAAACGAAAAATAACTAATTGCATGTATACTAAGACAAGGTAATATATAATAGAGTGCCTCTTGATATTGAAAAAATTACTGAAGGTGTCCATGAGGTAGAAATAAAATAACATTTTTATTTCAGTAGGAAGGCAGGTGTTTTAATCTATGTATAGCCGTTTGACCATACTCAGAGATTGTTCACATCCATTATGTTCATCATAAAAATGCTCTTACGCGAGGATTCGAACTCGAGATCTCGAAATCCAATACTCCACGATCGATAGATTTCACACGACTTTTTCTGTATTTCCCTTAAGTAGTACCACCCAGTACCCATGCGGAACAACTATCAGCCTAGGTTTCCTCTTGGGGAAAAATCACGCAACTACGAAACCCAACCCTTCAAACTAACGTGCCGTGGGGTCCTGATATCTGTTGAAAATAACACGAGTCTGGATCCTGGTAATTTGCCTGTTTAAGGAAGTTTTGCTGCATCAACAACAAAGTTACGCATCATTATGACGAGATGAGACGACGATGGTCTCAAAACGGAAGTGCTCCTGACGCAAATCCGGAGATGGAGTATTTTTAGAATTAGGTTCTGAAATTCGTTGAAAAACCTTGAGCAAACTGTGCTATGGAGCCCAAATAGCTACCAACGGCAAAGCTGTAAACAAAAGCTAAGGTGTACCTGGCGTGGTTGCAGCTTTACTAAAACAGTAACTGAAATTCAATATGGTTCCGACTTGTTCCTCCGTCAAAAACACGTCAACTACACCATTTTACCTATTACGTCCATCCCTTGGATTTAAGGCAATGCTGGATATTTTTTCACGAAGTTGCCAAGTTCCAAACTCGTGTAATAATCACCTCTACCGCCCGCTATTGTCGCACCGTGAATGTGGTGATTGCTCTGTGCTTAATCTGTAGTTGTATTCGAGAGAAATTATATTTTAGACCATTTAACTTAAAACCAAAACAAACAGTTTTGTCCGAACGTGTTTTGAGAATATCGTTGATATAAGACCAGAGTAATTTCCAGTTTACTTCTGACGCTATTTTGAAGGGTTGTTGGGTCTTATAGAGGTTTTTGTATATTGTGAGTTGTTCGTTGTTTACTTTTAGTTTGGCAGTATTGAAATTGTGAGTGTAGTTGATTGTGATTGAGTAAAGGTCGATAAAGTTGCGAGGAGGCATAGAGTTGGGAAAAGTTCATTATAGATCGAAACTGCAGTTATAGATCGCTATAGATTAATATTCATAGATAGATTTCATAGGAGATAATAAGTTTCATTATAGTTCATTATTTTATTATACCACATAGATTTTTATTGGTCCAGACATAATTAGTTCAGTCAGCTGTTCATTATATTTCGGCATACTCAACGTTGGTTAATTACATTTCAGTTATAGTCAACTGTAGTTCATTACATTTCAGTTAAATCAGCTGTGGTTCATTCCAGTCAAATCAGCTGTTGTTCATTACATTTCAATTAAATCAGCTGTATCCCATTACATTCCAGCTAAATCAGGTTTATTCAGCTATAGACCGCATACTTCAGTCAAAATCAACTGTAGTACATTATATTTCAGTCATATCAAGCATAGTTCATTGAGGTTCTGTATCAACCAACTATAGTCCATTAAAAGCATTAACTTTCATTGCAGCCCATATTAGTTCACCACAACCTCCCCCGTTTCATACTACTACCCTTTAGTTGCACATAATCTTTTACATTTCATCATGAAATTTGCATATTTGTTCTTCTTTTGCTTATCCTATGGCTTCCATCCTGTCAAAGACTTCAGAGTCAAAGACTTACTTGGTAACGATCTTCCTGCTAGAGATCATAAGGATGTCAAATTGATCGACTCCTTACCTTCCGCTACCGAAACTGTTTCCACCACTGATTCAATATCGAGTTCGGCTCCCACCATCGAATTGACTGATGACATCCAAATGGTTTATACCGACAACACAAAATCCATTTACTATTTGACGTCACAAGTCCTTGATAGTAGAACCCACTATAACAAGACTTTTCACTTGTTATTGGACACTGGAAGTTCGGTTACGTGGTTCTATAACCAATCGTGTGTTAGTGATGCCTGTCAGCAACTGACAATTAACAAATTCGACGATTTTTCACAGCCACTTCAAGTGTCTTCGAACTTTCATCTTACTTATTCTGGAGAAATCGTGGAAGGAGACTTGGTTAATGGGTTGGAAAATGGCATCGAAATCGGTTTCGAAGGGTTTTCTATTTCGAACTTCACCTTTGGTTTAGCTGCTACTGTGCCTAGCCTATTCGATGGTTTTAACGTTAGTGGGATTTTGGGTATTCCGTCTAATAATGACAAGAATGTCGATAGAAATTTGATTCACCAATTGCACAGTAATGGCGATATCGATAGTCAAGTATTTGGGTTATCGTTGGTGTCATCTAATCAACTTATCAAGTTTATTAGTGCCGACTCCACATCTCATTCCTTACCTTCAAATTACGGTGGTTTGATGACTTTAGGTTCCAAAGCTATTAGTGACAAAGAAAAGTTCCTAACTTCGGGGTCTTCAATCTACTACACCAATTTGTTGTCTAATGCTGACGACTACTGGTTAATCGAATTACAAGAAATTCACTTATCTAATGATTCGGTTTCACATCTCCAGTTTAATTCTTCGAACAACAACAGAAACACCATCATCGATACCGGCACCACTGGTTTTGTCTTGCCATTGTACGATGCCAACAATTTACATGAAAAGTTATTTGGTGATGATTTGGTTACTGACAACAAAGGAAACTACGCTTTCCCATGCAGCTCCAGCTCCCAGAATATTACTTTTACCGTCAATGACCATGAATTTCAAATCAATGTGGGGGATTTTAAAGGCAAAGAGTATACTGCTGCTGGGTTAGAAGGCAAATGTGCCTCGATGATTCAAGGATTGGATTCTAAGAATTGGGTTTTTGGTGCAGCTTTCTTGTCGAAGTTCTACACCGTATTTGACTTGGAAAAGGGCCGAATAGGGTTTGGTGATACTAGAATAACCAGTTACGTTTTGCAAGAACCATCAGATTCCCAAGTTGAGTCGTTCAGCCTGTTTGCCAACTCGACTACATCGTTGTCAACGACTTCATCTTCCAAAAGTTCGTCCCCAACTAAATCGCCGTCATCTTCTTCCAACTCCACGGAGTCTCATACAACTACTGATTCCGATAGTGGTGGCGTGATGTTGAACATTCCAGGATTGACGTTGATTATCTACTTGATACTGTGCATCATATAATATCTTTTACTATTCTAGTTTGGCATTTATATCCATTTAATACACACTTCATAACTCCGGCATTAGCATCATTCAGCTTGCAGTTGATAGAGTAATTAGAGCATGATTTAAATATCACATTATATATGTATTCGTGAGGTATCTGAAAACATACCTTCTACAATCAGGTGATGACAACTAACCAACTCAAAACCGCATACATTAGACCAACAGGATACACCGCCAAAACCACCCTTCCAGGCAACACTCCTGAGCATTCCAAACTCAACACTCCGGAATAAATGCTCCATAAACACAAAATTGCCATCACGATCAACCTTAGAAGCTTCCATCCAATAAAAAGTGAACAGAGTAGTTCACCCAATGCAATGGGAAACATTGAGTAACCCACAGCACTTATGGCCGACATAAAAGAGATGTTTCCTCCTAATAACTGAATATTCAAGCCAATAACAATGAAAAAGATCCAAATAAATGAAAACGATCCAGAAAACACCGAGTTGGAGGCCGAATTAGTAGAAGACATACCCAAAACCATGGAGTAAAGCAAAGAGAAGATTAAAGGGCCCCACAAGTCCCAGTCTAAACTATTAAACTTAGCGTCCAGGTCACCCTCTTCCTCTGTTTCTTGACTCACCGACACCCGACGGTTTCTGATCAGCTCCGGAAAGTTAATTCCGTTGCTTTGGGCAAAACTGAACAACCGATTCTGCTGCTGAGCCGCCAATTTCGACAATTGTCCCGGCCATATCACAATCGTCAACCGTTTCCATATTCTCAACAAATCCCGGGATAACGTGGTCAATACGGGTTCGTCCAAGGTATCGCCTCCACTATACTGATGCTCTCTCACCGTATTATTATTACTAATTGCCCCAGAAGACATGAAAGGAGTAAATGACGATGACAAGTCAACTTTGGTATTCCAGGGAATAGAGGCAAATAACCCCGGATTGGATTGGGACTGGGGTGGTGCATTCTGTGCGTTACTCAGAGCAGTCTGGGGGGCCGTCCCCGGTGCGTCTTCGTCAGCAATTATAAAATCGTCGACATTAGTCTCGCCATAGTTGTAGTTTGACATTGAAACTTCGCATTATATATTGTAAAGACCTCTACACTATATTTCCTAAGTTTGCATCTTTAATGGCCTGTTCCCGTTCTGCGGCCAGAGTCATGGTTTTAATGACACGCCCAGGCACTCCCACTACAACGGAGTTAGCCGGGACCGACTTGTTGACCACAGCACCCGCTCCGATGACACAATTGTCGCCAATAGTAACTCCGGGCAACACAGCGATGTTACATCCAAACCAGACATTATTCCCCACGGTGATGGGAAGAGCGTATTCCACGCCAGCGAGACGCTGCTGGGGGTCAACAGGGTGAGTGGCAGTAGTAAAACACACGTTAGGGCCGACCATGACACTGTCGCCAATGGTGATCAACGAACAATCGAGAAACGTCACATTGAAGTTGCCGTAGTAGTTTTTCCCAATTGTAACATTGCAACCATAATCGACGTAGATCGGAGGCTCCATGAACGCCGTGTCGTCGACTTTACCAAAGATCTTGCGTAAATGGGCCAATCTAGCGGCGTTGTGCTTGTCGGTGTCGAAATCGTAGTCCTTCAATCTAATTGCCCCGTAGTCTGCAGCGTTCTCATGGCCAACATCTCTGGCCATTTTCAATTTGGGATCCCAGCAGTTATACGGTACACTCAGAATCATCTTCTCGTATTCTTCACCTCGAGGAATGTTCTGTAAATTGTCATAGGCATAGTCTACCAATTTTTGGTTTATCTCTTTGGGTTGTTGAAATTCTGGCATTCTTGTTCGAAATAGGAAACCTTGGTCAAGGCTTTATATTTTTTTTCGAGAGTTGGCGGAAATTCTGGGGAATACTCTCGGAATATTATTATGTATTGGGATAAGATCGAAATTGCGATGAAGAATGATCCGGGCATTACATAGAGCCGTATAGGGTACCGTACCCGGAGACTCGTTGACGGGGATTGTATATTCTTTGGACTGGCGTCACCGAAGTTATAGTTCGAAACCTCGCATTATATTCATTGTAAACACTTCCACAGTATATTTCCTAAGATTGCATCTTCTTCCCATTCTAAGTCCAGGGTCTTGAGATTCTGGCATTCTAGTTCAAAAGAGGAACCCTTGGTCAAGGCCTTATATTTCTTATTTCGAGAGAAATAGTGGAAATCTGGGGAGTACTCTCGCAATATTCGAAAAGTAATAATAGATATGTATTATAAAGTCATTATCGTCAGAGGGTTACTTTTTGATGGAGAAGAAACCTATCTTCTTGGTGGCATCGGAGGACTTACTGTTACTGGACATGATACTGTTGGTGGGGGAATTACTGCGGGTCAAGCGATAGTCGTCGGATTTGTCTTTATCTTTTGCTTTAAGATTCCCAAAATGGTGGAAAAGTCCGTGATGTTTTTTCTTCTCTCCATCGCTACTATGGGTAGATTGTTCATCGAATAATTTAAGTGAATGCTTGGATATTTCGCTGTCTGTACGTTTCATACCCTTAGCCTCCTTAGCTGCTTTCTTCGCCGCTTCTTTCTCCTTGCGTTTGTCCAATTTAAGTTGTTGTTGAACTCGAGACTTCTCTTCTTTTTCACCCTTTGACTTCAACTTTTCGTCTCGTTTCATTAGCTTGTGAATCCTTTTATCGAGGTCTTTATTCGTCTCGGTTCGGATCAATTTAGGATCTGTTTTCACCGGTTTGAATGGGGTCAATCCACCAATCCCACCAATTCCCGATCTAAGACTAGAATTGGTTCGTTGTCTCTCTAGTTTGGGGAAATTGGAGGTTGTAGGCGTTTGACTGCCTCCTTCCTTTTCATCACCACCGCCGGTACTGGCTCCACTTATACTACCTACCTCTTCGAGTAAGTTACTTGCCAGACCCATGTGACTATCCCCAAAATGCTCGGTCAGAGCCATTGTGGGGGTGGTACTTCCTATAGTCCTGGAGGCTCCAACTGTGTTCAAAGAAAGTGAAGATGATGTCGGGTTAAGCGTTGATGGACGATCTGATTTGCCGTTTTCTGAGCTTAATGGACGAGGACTGCCGGAGACCTTTTGGGTTAAACTGACGGAGGAATACGACCTTTCCCTCGACTTAATCATTCTCTGTGTGGCGTCGAATCGTTCTTTGACCTCCTCCATTCTTTCCTCGATATCGACTTCAAATTGCGTCAATAACTTGCTCATCTGTCGAGCATTATTGGCTCTCAACATCAACTTCAAATCAGCAACTAGTGATACTGCCTCGTAGATCAATTCAATAGTTTTTAAGCCAGGAATTGGCGATACTGGTGACACCAATTGTTCCAACGTTAGACTGTCTCTATCTCTTTCTTCCTCAAGGTCTTTCAACGGGTCTTCGCTAGAAACCCCATCAACACTCTCCCGCTTCTGATCAATGTCAGCTCTATCGAAAATGGATTTGGATCTCGGTCCGATGTTGGGCAAATCTTGGGGAGTGTCTAAGTACCCCACTCCTAGCTTTATATTCTCGGTTTCACTGTCAGAACTGGTTTTTTCTACAGACGAATCTGTGGCATCTTTATCTTTGCTGGTATTAGGTTGCTCTAAATCTTCGGAGTCCTCCACCTCATATTCAGCCTCACCATCATCGTTTCCTTCAGTGCTTTTGTCAAACATTGAAGATCTTCTGGAACTCCTTCTGGAAGACTTTTTGGATGATCTTGAAGCAGCATCTTTTTCCTTTCTCCTGCGATCAATATTAAGATTATTAGACCTCAATGTTTTCTTCAACAACGCAACATCCAAGTAGCCATCGTCTACTGTGTCGATGAAACCTTGATACTCATCCAAGGGAAATTCGAAATCTGGATCGTGAGAAGTACCTGTTTCCTTCAACAACTTAAAATACTGTGCTTTCAACTCATTGGCTCGTTTGATGACCCAGGCTTCTCTTCGTCCAATTATACCAAACAAAACTTCGGAAATCAAGTCATATAATAATGGAACTTTAAAATGTCGAGCCAACCCTAAATTATCCAATGTTGTAGGACTAAGTAGCCAACGATTTCCAATTTGCCCCGTATACAAATATTCGCAGAATGCCTTGATGGAAGTGGTAACAAACGGAATATATAACTTACGGGGTATCAACGAAGACTCCATTTGGAACGTTCCATTTTCAAGATTTTCAAAGTCCAATAAAACATTATCAAAAGGATCAAATCGATCTTCCTTTGCCTCTCCAGCTGAATCATTTGAATCGCTGTTTTCTGCTTCAGTCATTCCCGAGTGAAGCTTCCCAATGGAGTCATCAAGGTTAGATTCCAAGCTACTAGTCCCAGTTACATTTGCGCTTTTTGTCATGGCTGAGATTGTACTGTCAATTCCAGCGGAAGTGGGTTTTAGATTGGGGATAGGGGAATTGGAAATGTCGACATTGCTCATGGTCCTGGACACCCCCGACAGCTCTAGACCACCTTGTTGAGACACCGAGGCTCTAGGAGATGTGAAGGGAGAGGAGCGGGGGGATTTTGAAATGGGAATATTTCGTAGTTGGGTCAATGTATGAATCAACGAACCTCTGGGAGAAGACAAATCGTTGGAATTCCTTCGAGATGAGCTTCTGAAAGATGGTGGATTTGCGGGAACAGGGGGAATTGGCTCGGTTGGCAATGGCAACTGGGCTGGAATGTCCAGTAAATGAGAATTCAATAATGACGAAGAACTTGAATACGAGCTGTATGACCCTTTGCGAGATTGGCGACTAGAGTGCGTCATAGTCGAAATCAATGCATTGGAACCACCGCCAACAGCGTAAGGGTCTATTGAAGACCTGTCAGGGGGTAGACTTAACGACCCATCGCGATTACTGGGTTTTCGTTTCTTTTCTTTATCATCATCATTATCATTTTCTGGCAGTTTATCCCTCTCTTTACCTTCAGCCAGTCCGCTGGAGTTTGTAGAGGCCGTATCCTGAAAGGGCAACCGGAATTGGGGTGCATCATTGGATTTGCGTTGGCTGACAGGCATGGTGAGGTGGCAGGTTTTTTCTGTCTTTTCTTCAGGTTCTCTTGATGGTGAAGCTTGAGACAGTTTTAACTGTGGCAGATTAATTTGTGGCAGACTAATTTGTGGCAGCTGTAACTGCAGAGTACTTTCCAGACCCAACTTGTTACGCTTGTCAGAGCCTATCGATGAAGTATAGCCTGACATATTGGAAATTTTCGATGAGCTCCACGATTTTTCAGTACTAGTTCGAGAATGTAGTCTTTGTTGCAGGTTACTTCGCTGATTTTGGTCAAATCTCTCGACGGCGTTGACATAACCTCGAGCAAGCAATTCTATGAAATAGTTACCCCATCGTTCTATCAATACCATCAATGATACCGGAATTCTATCGCCGTTCACGGAGATTATTTCGAAATCAGCAGTCAAATCACCGAACCGGTCAAAGAAGTTCCTTCCCAATGTAATTGCTGCCGGAGCAAACACTGAGCTAATGGTGGTGAAATTATTGGTGGGGGCAGCATAATGGACATACTCACTGAAACTTATGGCACGAGGGGATTTGGCGGTTGATACAGAACCTCTTGAACCCTTTGAAGCGTAAGACGGTCTTCTTGAAGAGCTGTTAGGCGGGGTCAATGGCCGGTCAATAGCCTTGCCTTGGGGCTTGGTAGCTTCACTCCCCGCCTTCGTCTGTTCATCGGAGGATTCTAAACTTTCGGTACTATCATCAGTAGTAGAACGATTGAAATCGTCAAAGTAAACTCGATTACCGTTAGCATCGTGATAATGACCACCTCCAGCTAACTCTGAGCTAGCTAGGATATTAGTTACGGGTAGATTTACGGTAATAATACTAGTAAAGTACCTTATAGAACTACTGGTTTTCGACGTAACATAGTTACCCACTAGTACTACCTTGTGATGACTATGCCAGGCGTAACCACCCCAAAATCTGTGCGATCCATATTCATGGTTACAAAACACATTCAATCTTGACCATTTTCCTGTCGGCTTGTTGAATATGAAAATCGAAATATCGTAGTCATTCTGCAAAAACCCTGTCAACACCAAGTTTTGCCCGAAAAGTCCACCGATAGGATAGCGTAAATTATACGGTATTATTTGGTTGGAGTTGGAGTTCAAATCGTTCAATTTCCTGTGAACTGGTAAAACCTTACCTCTCTTGATAGATTTAGATAATTTAAAAGCTAGTAATGGGTTGGATAACTTGGAAGAATCTTTAACTGGGGAGTAAACCAACACAGTCTCGCTTAGTTTATGGTTTTCTACCAAGTTTTCTGTTAGCTTAGTCGACTGCTCGTTCACATCCTTTTCCAGTTTTGTCGGAGGTTGGTTGGACTCCTTTTGAAGATGAGAGAAGTGGGAAAACTGATTGTTGAAACTCAATATCATCGAGTTATAATAATCGATATTCAAATTGTGGTTTTCATCAGTATTGGAGAAATTGTTGATATCAGTCAAGTCGTCTTCATTATTCGAAAGGATGTTCAAATAGAAATAATTGGGAATGAACTTTTTGTCCACCAAGTCAAACACCAAGTTGGAATATATTGGATTTGAATTTATGTCCCTTCCTCCACCAATCAACACACCAACATGATCGGGCTTTCCAGCAAATGATAAGGAATTTATAGCGGTCAACTTGTTGCAGTAACTAGCTCGGGGGATGAATTTGTCATTAGTGGATTCACTATATAGACAACTCCATGTGTTGGTGTGAAGATTGAATTCCCAGAAATCGTTAGCTGGAACCAACAAATCTCGGTCAATGGTGGAAACGCTTGAATCATCGTTTAGATTGTAAATGGGATTTATTTTCAACCCCCCATATAAATAAATACGGTTATTGAATGTGACAATCTCGTGGAATAGTCTCGGAGGGGGTTTTGGGCTGTGGGGCTCAATTTTAACTCTTGACCATTTGCGATCAATCAAGCTAAGATAGAAAACCTCATTAGATAAGTATCGAAAGAAGTTTTTCGATTTGGAGTTGTTGACAAAGTTGCCCGAAAATTTCGACAAAATGTTGTCAATGGTGATGGTATCAATATCTAGACCAATAGTTAAACCACCAAAGGTGAAGATCAAAGAGTTATATATGGTTGAAGCGGCACCGGTTCTGACATTCAAGTTCAACCTATCATCTTTCTCTACCGGAGGCAACAGCAACGTATGGCAAGCGCTTGAAATCGGTAGCGATGAAGACATATCCTATTACCACCAAAATAACGCCCAATCTATTCAACCCGAAATATAAAGATTTCAAAATTGTCCCACTGTCAGGGTTTTTTAGATATTCGAAACCAATTAGAGTGTCAAAACAACAAACAACCCGAAATAGAACCAACACCCGTTGAAACCACAAATTAAGGCTTTTTGGAAATAATGTCTATCGGCTAGGCTGCCAATAGAAAAACGAAAACCAAATCAATCTGTCAAAGCAAAAAGACAGTATCTAGAACAACCTTCTAAGTATTCTAAATCCAATGCGTGCACTGGGTGGCGTTATCTGAAACAATCGTTGCAAGCAACTGTTTAGTGAATTGTTGAGTTCTGGGGTTTAGATTCAAAAAAAAATGGCTCGCACTTTAAGATCTTGTGGCAGAAAATTAGGGAGGATAAAAGGGAGAGACAGTGAGAGTAAAGGTGGCGTTGTCGGGGAGAGACGCAGGCCGAATCGAGTTTCAGGAGTCGAAGAATCGTACCGAGACTCTACGAGCAAAGGGAGAGGATTTTGTCGCCAAACGGATGATCTTTGCCGTTTAATGGCTGGAGCAAAATCTGTGCTGGCCCGGAATTTCATTCAAGGAGGAATTGTATGACATGTTCACATTTTCTGTGATGAGATGAGTGGTGAGATGTGTAAGGTGGGGATTGAAGACGAGGTTCATGTGCCAAGTAATCTTGGCCACCTCTCACTGAATTTCCGTCACAGGGGCTTTGTTAGACATTAGACTCCGCACTCTGACTCTTTTAGATTATCGAAGCTAATTAATGGAAGTTTATGTTGGAGGGTCTGACAATGAGAGATGAGAATAAATAAGAGAAGTGATGTGAATGAGGGTTTTACGACTGGGGTTTTTATGACTATGGGGGAGTATTTATTATGAGTCTATATCTCTGGTAAGATTTGAGGTGAGAGAATCTGGGGATTGTACTCTACTGTGAGAGAAGGAATGAGTAGGTTGGTGTGTTTATGGGACGTAGGATTTGAGTGAATTGGACTGTCCATGGGACGAGTAATTCGGTCCATTATGAGAGTTTGAATTGGTCTGTTATGAGACGAAAATTGAACTGTGTCCTTTCATCTTTAAGATATGGTTTAGATCTGGCCCTCATAACTGATTGGCCAATCCGAACACGTTCTCACTAGATTGAATGATCGACTACATGAACTCAAAGAATGATGTTTTCAATCTGTAATTTCATCTTAATCTACTTTCAATCTCTTTGTTCCCGGTCTTTTTTCAATCTCTCCTTCTTAATCTGTTCTCAATCTCTTTCTTCTTGATCTGTTCTCAATCTCTTTCTTCTTAACCCTTATTCAATTTCTTCCTTCTTAATCTGCGTTCAATCTCTCAATCTCGTCATCTCCTCCACTCTACATCATCTATACTGCATTGTATTTTCTAAATAAAACACTATATAGTCGCTGTTTAAAACACAAAAACCAGATCTCCCAACTTACTCACCGGTTTGGCCTTAGGGAACCCTAACTCCACCGCAGCTTTCTTCATGGCACTGATCATGGGTGGGGGTCCACACAACAACAAATAATTGTCACTGGAGTGAGATGGCAAGTGGGCTTGCATGATTTCTGGAGTGACAAATCCAACCGATCCTTGCCAGTTTTCTGGCGCCTCGTTCAACACATAATGGATTTTAAACTGGTCAGGATGTTCGGCAGCCAATTTGTCCAATTCTGCCTTCAACAAGATATCCTCTGCGGTGACATTGGCATAAACCAAATGGATCTTGGTTTTATCCTCAGGATTGCGTAATATGGCAGTCAAAATCTGATACATTGGCGTCACCCCAGTACCCCCGGCTATCATCCCCAAGGATTTGGCCATGTTAGGGGTGTATTCGAAGAACCCCTTGGGACCTCTAACGTCAATGGTTTCTCCAACCTTCTTCTCATGCAAAAGTCTGGAGATATTTCCCTTTTCGTAGGTCTTGACAATCAAGTCAAAGTACCCTTCCTCATAATCATGAGAAATAGGCGTATATGATCTCGTAATCTCTTTTCCATTGATAGTGGCTCCAATGACAAGGTGCTGACCAATTGGCAACCCCAATCTGTCACTTGGCCGACGTAATCCAAACCTATACTTGTTGGTATTATGACTTACCCGAGTTTTTTCAATCAATGGAAATTTCTTAAATTCCACTTTATCCAATACTGGTTGGTTCTTTTTCGATTGTTGGAAAAAGTAAAACCCGATAAATGCCGAAATAATCGTAGCAATGGTGGTGAATACCAATAATGGATTGGGTTCTGATTCTGCCATCTTCAGTGTTTTTGTCAATCTTCACTCAACGCCGGTGTTAACTCAACAATTCACAGGTTTTATTATCCTCAAGTCCTCTGAAAATTTTTACCCAAAACTACAAATACATCCCGAATGCTGCGCCTCTCAAAAAGGGCAAGTTTGCCGCCAAAATACTGTTGATTAGAGTTGTGGCAAGAGGGCTGATAGGGAGGTGCTACCGAATCGTTATTTATTCATCTTGGCCGTCGTCGGCGTCGTCTCTAGTTTTTACGTTCCATTGACAGGAGATATCCCACCGCGACCCTTTGGCGTTTATGCTGACGTACTTTATGAACTTCAACACCGAGGGGTCTCTGACAATCACCGTCAACGTGTTCCACTTGCATTGACTGGAGTACAACACACTGTCGTCATTGGGATCACTGGGCTTATATATGGCGGGATCATCGTCCTCAAAGTCGCTGTTTTCGTTGTCGAGACTCATACACACCTCATATCCTCCGTATTCTCCCAGGTCCCAGTTTGCGGGGGTTTTCGCTGTGGGGGTGAGATTCAATGTGGCCTCGAGTAGCACGTTGGATTCCCCTAGATGGTCTCGCGCTAGGTTTTTGTCGGTGGTGGTGGCCAATATGAAGTCTTTCCCCGGGCGGAATCTTCTCACCAACACCTGATCTGATGTGGGGATCAAGCTCGTTAACAACGTGAGCCATTTTCGGAAGGACACCGACTTTAAAAACTGGGACAATTCCACTAGCTTCCTCTCGGTGTCTGACAACGGGGTTTTTGTAAGTAGGTTGAAGTTGGGTAGCTCTTGGGGCCCTATTTTGTTGGCAAACTTGATCGCCGGCTCTGTTAGCTCAAATGGCGATTTTCCGTCTATGTACATGTATCTTTGTTTGTGGGGAGGAACGGCGCATTTCCAGGGAAATGGTATCTCCTTGGCTGTGCTGGGGGTAGGAGTGTCGATTTCGGTGCTTCTGATGGATTTGGCAAGCAAATCGGCGTAATCGTCGTTGAGAAACTGGGCAACTTCAATGATAGATTCTTCGATGAACTTTTCATTCAATTGTTCGATATTCGACTGTTGCAAGTACACTGGATTAATGAATTTCGACAAGTAATCGATTTCGGTGTTAATGAAATCATAGGACTTCAAATCATCGTAGATTTTCACCTCCCCCTGGTCGAAATCTTGTCTATAAGGCTTGGGAAAATCAAACTCCTGGAGTTCTTTACTTTGCAACTGCTGAAGAGTGCTTTTACTCTCCGTTTGCTGTTGTTCTCCGGGAATATAACCATCCTCTCCAGGTTGGGGGATGTGAAACCATCCTTGAATGGATAATCGATGGTTTTGTACTCTGACCTCTTCAACATCATGGAATGAAAGTCCCGGCTGAACAGTGAAAAATGCAATTTGGTTGAACTGAGGAATCAATTTAACACTGAAGTCAGTGTGAGGGACATTGGGAACAATCGACGGAAACAACCTGAGGGCTCCTCCGTAACTTTCTTCCCATACCTCATCGGGATCAGGTAGATAAAGAATGAAACTAACTCTCCTCGACCCAATCACGTCATCGTGTGTTAAAAGGTGACATCCAGTGGTATAACTATTGATGGACATATCAGTTTTGATCCCACTCAACTTGCCACTTCCAGTAACATTGGAAATCACATCTCGGAAGCCTTCAGAGTAAATGGCAGCTCGTAGCTCGTATAATGAAGGCAATCTCGACAAATCGTCCCAATCCAAGCCCGAAAGGTTGGCCAAATCTCCAGATTGGTACACCTTATAAATGTCCGTCTCCTTTTTCGTGAATTGTATCTCATTCAACACTTCCTTGCGTACGTTTCGTAACAAATCGTCGTTAACCAACTGTTTTATCGTCCCCCATCGGAAAGGTTGACTGTGATGAATCTCTTGTTGAAGACGGTTTTGAAACTCTTGGTCCCAGATTTCGTCGCCAAATATTCCCCGGATCTCTTCCTTAGTATATTCGGTCTTTAATTTCTTCCTCAAACCCTCATCGTACTCCCCATCTCGCTTATCGTTGGCCATTATCGTGAGAGATGAGGTGGTGTAATCGCTCTAGAAGTTTTTCGCACGTCATCGTATCATTATGTCCGGCACCATCTGGCCACCCGTCATCACTATCGTACGATTGAGCCCCTCTTCCCCTTCGCCGGCCACCACCATCTCGTTACAACTCAATCCCGTCCTACCAGTCCTCCACCTTCTCCCTAAATCGAGACGTTTATCTCCGGTATCGGCTCACGTGACCGGCGGTGGTTGACTCATTTGAGATTCTCGAGTCAGATCAAGTCTTCACAAAGGTATCGCTTTATATTCCACGATTTCCCAAGCCAACATGGTTGCATCACCCAAGTCTGTGGCGTCGTACAATTCTGTGGTAGATTTAAAAGGAGAAACCAAAGGGGGATGGATCATCCAAAAATTTGGCGGGACATCAGTAGGAAAGTTCCCGGAGAATATCGTAGACGATATCGTCAAAGTCACCAGTGAAAGCAATAGAGTGGCAGTGGTGTGTTCTGCTCGATCATCTCAAACTAAGAGCGAAGGCACTACTTCTCGTTTACTTCGAGCTGCCGATTTAGCCTTCGGAAATGAAGATTTCGTTGGTCTTCTACAAACTATAGAAACCGACCATATTGACAACGCTGACGCTAGAATCGCCTCTTCCGACATCAAACTGCAGTTGATCGAGTCTACTAAAAAGGAAATAGAGAGAGCTCACGAGTTATTAAGTGCTTGTCAAGTCATTGGAGAAATCAGCAACAGAACCTTGGACTCCATCATGTCAATTGGCGAAAAGTTGTCGTGCCTTTTCGTGGCAGCATTGATGAAAGATCATGGTCTAAATTCCGTATACATAGATTGTTCGGATATCATTCCCATAGATTATGACTTTAATAATGGTTTTGACGATAATTTCTACAAGTTCCTAGCAAATGCGTTAGGGACCAGAATCACCTCGTTGGAGGAGTCGGCGATCCCCGTGTTGACCGGTTACTTTGGTGTTGTTCCTGGGGGACTTTTGAACGGCGTGGGAAGGGGATACACGGATTTATGTGCGGCGTTGGTGGCTGTGGGTAGTCAAGCAGACGAATTGCAAATCTGGAAAGAAGTTGACGGGATCTTCAGTGCTGATCCTCGCAAGGTTCCTAACGCCAGGTTGCTCGATAGTGTAACTCCTGAGGAAGCTGCAGAGTTAACTTATTATGGTTCCGAAGTCATTCATCCGTTCACCATGGAACAGGTGATCAAAGCCAAAATTCCCATCAGAATCAAAAACGTCGAAAACCCAAACGGTAATGGTACAATCATTTATCCCGATAACATGGGTAGGAGAGGTGAGGCTACTCCCCCTCATCCACCAGCAGCCTATGAGACGTTGTCTTCGTCGTATATTCTTTCTCATAAGAAACGTTCAGCCACTGCTATCACTGCTAAACAGGATATTGTGGTGGTGAATGTTCATTCTAACAAAAAGACGTTATCCCATGGGTTTTTGGCCAATCTTTTCATCACTTTGGATAGGTACAAGTTGGTGGTTGACCTAATCTCGACTTCGGAAGTTCACGTATCAATGGCATTACTGGTTGCAGCGGAACAAGAGAAACAATTGAAGTTGGCATTAGCTGAGCTCAGGAAAATGGGTACTGTTGATGTTACGAGGAACATGACCATCATTTCGTTAGTTGGAAAACAAATGGTGAACTTCATAGGGATTGCTGGCAATATGTTCAAAGTGTTGGCTGACGAGCAAATCAACATTGAAATGATAAGTCAAGGAGCCAACGAAATTAACATATCAGCAGTGATTAACAATAATGATACCTTAAGAGCTTTACAGTCCATTCATGCCAGACTTTTAGAAGGCAATTATGATTGGTCTCGTAATGCAAGTGCCGTCAATCTAAGACTTGAATCCATCAAGCTCGAGTAAATAGAAGATCAAAATTCGGCTACAGAAATAGACAACGAAGAACTTACATTCAACTGACATTTTAAATATCAAATTCACCTGATTCTCTACTGGTTGAAGAACGATTCAAATTGGAACTTTCTTCGACAAGCCCTTCGAATTCCCCGACAATACCCCCCAACAATTCCGTGGCCAACTTATGATAGGCCAATTGAGCCTTGATCAATTCGAGAAACTCTTCTAGTGGCTTTGCTTGATCTAATACATTTTGCATTACGTTTATGGCATCCTCCACGGTGTTAGCAAAGTCGTCTTCGGCATTTTCCATAATAACTCTCAATTGCGGCTCCTTGGTAGGATTTGTGCAGTTGGTCAAGTTGATTCTGGCTAAGTCATAGTCGATTCTTTTATCTTCAACCTTCTTCTGGATGCGGTTACTTTGGCTAATTGATTGGCGCAACGTTGCTGTCAACGGCTTATTGAATTTGGCTTGAATCAATTGGTCTTGCCCCAACCTAGCATTGCCGATTTTGTTCAAATTAGACGAATACAAATCTAAGGCTTTGACTAATGGATCATTAGGTTGCTCAGAAGTCAAGATCGAAGCATCAGTGGCCCTCGATAACGCGTGGTATAACGTCTTGGGGGGCTGGTACTCTCCTGTAGAAGGATTTATAATAGCAGCTTGAGCTTCTGCGGGGGTTGTAGCTTTGGATAAATTCGTCACTCTTGTGGTGATATTCTTGCCAAACTCTTGAAATGATTCCTGAATGTTGCTGGGGTAATCATAACTTTCGTTGCCGTAGGTGGCAGTGATCTTCAACACATTCTTATACAACTTTTCCACGTTGTTACATTTGTTCGACAACTCAATGTATTCTGAGGGTAATTGACTTATATCGTCAGCGTTTACTCTCCCGATTTTTTCCTGGACCAATCTTGAAGTTCTTTGAGCAAAGGGGACAACTTCTTTATTAAACTCGTTGGTCACTTTATCACCAAAAGACTTCAAGTCCTTGGTAAAGTTGGCGAAGTTGAAGGACATCCTGTGATAATCTTTGGGCAAATTGATCCTTAAACAAATGTCTGCGCACTTTGGCTTTGTGTCACTTTTGGTTTTGTGTAACTTTTATCGTTTGAAGAGCAGAAACACTATATATTCAACATTCTACGCTAGTAATTTAACCCTTTGGCAAAGAAGTCTTCTACGGCATCAACAAATCTTTTAGAGGCCTCCACCACTTCCTCGTCGTTGTTCAAAGGAGCAAACGTCAATCTAAAGAAGCTTCCTCGTTCGACACTGAATTTCTTGTCCACGGCCATGTTGAGTCCAGGAACCACCCCCACGCCAAAAGCAGCGAACTTGAAGTTAAGGGTTTCGATTTTTTCAAGAACATCAGTGCCCTCGGGGAATTTCAATACAACAGAAATGAACATTCCTGCTTTGGGATCAATGATGTCAATTAATCCCTTTTCGTAGATTGACAGACTAATTAACTCATTGATTAACAAGTCCTTTTTATGGATATAAACTGCCCTCATTTTTAAGATCCATTCGATCCATCCATCTACTCCCCCAAATTTTTGGTATAATACATTTTGTAATAGAGTTTGGGCTGCACCCGAGGGAAACTTTGTAACCACAGAGGAGTATCTTCCAATGACATCGATCAATCTCTTATGACCGACAATAAACCCAATTCTCAATCCAGGTGAGAATAATTTGGAGAAGGTTTCAATTCTTAAAACTCTTCCTTTGGTGTCGATGGTCAAATAAGATGGAGTGATGTGATCGCTCAAGTACTCATCAACAGTAATAAAGTCATCCAAATTAACCACAGCACCGGGTTTTTTGAACGGAGTTAAAGTTAAGTACCCATAAGGGTCGTCCTCGATGATAATGAAGTCGTATTTTTCCGCCAATGCATAGACTTTCTTTCTAAATTCCACCGTCTGTGTCAATCCAGTGGGATTCTGACCGGTGGGGATGGTGTATAAAGCCTTTGGTCTCCTTAATCCAGGTTGCAACGATTCCCAATTCTCCAACAAATTGGTCAAGTAGTCTAAATCTATACCCTCGCTACTAGAATTAACATCCAACTTAATTGGTACTGCAGTAGCCCCCGTTTCACGAATCATCATCAAACTAGGGACAAAAGTGAACTCCTCCAACAATACCACATCGCCTTCATTCAAAACTGCATCCATGGTCTTTAAAATCCCATCACCAGCCCCCGTAGACAATATGGTTGTCCAGTCGTCATACCCTGGCTTATGAATCCTCTCGATAAAGTCCCGGGTGAATTTCGTCAACTTCTCCATCCCAGCAAAATCGGAGTATTGAAACCCTTGTCTGATATCAATCAACGACGGATCATCGCCTCTCTTGACAATTTCCACTGGTTTTCGCTCCGATTTATCGGCATTAATGTCTAATTTCTTAATAGCGTCCTGAGGTAATGCTTCTAACGAGTTGTTAGTGTGATGGAAATTCAAATTGCTTTGAAATGGAGCATCAGCAACATCAACAGTGATTGAATTGACAGGAAAGAACCCGTCATTGGGGGTTCCCCAGCTTAAATGTAACGGTTTCTCGTGAGGTTTAAAATCTTTGGGTGCTTTTGAATAATCCACCGTACTAAAGTGAATCCGTTCCCTGCCAGCAGCTCTCTTGGAAATCAAATGTTCCAACTCAAATTTTTTGTCGACAGTCATAATTAGACACTACTACTTCTTACTAAGCCCAACCTCAATGTAGAAAACTACCGGAGAAATTTAAGGATTTTGCGGGCCCTTTATAAGATAAGCTGTGGATCTGATCCCGCACTCCGATTACTCAGACGGACTTAGATGGAGCTAACGATTCCTTATCAGTGATAAAAATATGTCTTCAGCGACACATTATTGATTTACTACACGATCCAGGGATGACGGTGTAGGTCGAGAAGAGGAGAATGAAGCAGGTAGTTACAGTTAATATACACATCGAATGCTATAACACGATAAGTAGTAGATACACATTATCACCAGGATACACAGTTTGACTCACCACAGTAGTGCGCGGGCGAGACGTCAAATTGACGTGAAGCGGTGAATGAAGATGTAAGATGCGGTTGAGTCGTGGGGTTGTGAGGATGTGTTGGTGTTGTAGACGTCAATGAAGTCGCGGGGTTGTGGTGGAGTTGTAGTGGGTGTCAATGAAATCTTAGTAAGTACAATGGAAGGACCACTTAATGAAGAACAATATCATCACATAAACTCGTCGTTGTCCAAAATATCATCCTCCAAATACTTTATGGTTCGGCAGCTTTTATACTCCTCAATCACACTTACCACTGTTTCTTTACATTCATTGAACATATCCATCACTCTCGATCTTTCTTCAGCATCATTAGACTCGGTATAATAGTTGATATAAGCCTCACGCTTCGCTAGTAAGTCGTATTGTTTCAAGATCTTCGCCAACACCGAGATTATCGACGTGTTATTCGATAGCAGTAGACCGTTGAGTTGTTTATTCGACTTGTTGGAGTTGGACTCCGCAGTGAATGGTGATTTCTTTCCATTAATTATGCTTATTGATGACGACGTCCACGGAACGAAATCGATTCTCTTCTGGGCTCTCAAGACTCCCCTCCTTATTTCCAATTGGTTCAATTGTTTCCCTATTATGTAGGTTATCATGGAGATATATTTGGTTTCACTGGCAGTTCGGTTCATTTTGTATTTATCGTTCAACAATTCCAATATTATGTCATGTTCATTCAAATTGGAAAAGCTGTACTTCGATGGCATTTGGCTGAATCGGGACAAATCGGCAAACGGAGCAATCGATGCTGTTAGGAACTTCAACTCGGGGGTGGGTATCAACGTGGAATACACCGATTCTATAGAACTATACATGTAGCTTGGGAACCTCATAGGGTTGGTTATTGAAGCGATAACGTAAGATATCAACTTGTTGGCTCCCTCGTATCCGCTGACATTGTTTGCGCTATTGTAGATATTGTTAGATAATGGCTGGGAGATCCCAAAAAGGGAGTTCTCTACCGTGTTGAGACAATCGTTGTCGAACACTATGGTGGAATCAGCAAAGTCAATTAATCGTTTTAGGGTTAAAACCGTGTTATAGGGCTGGACGACAACGTCCGAGGTTTTTTCATTGGAGGGGAAAATCAGCGACGTGTTTATGAGGGTTTTCGTTCCGTATCTGTCATTCAATAATTCTAGTATCAATGACCCCACTCCTGATCCCGTTCCCCCGGCTACACTATGAAGTAACTGGAAATTCGCCAAACTTTCACACTTATCGCATTCTCTATCGATTAAATTAATCAACTCTTCCAGATATTCCAACCCATAAGAGTATCCCCTTTGCCAGTTATTTGCTGCACCATTGCCGGTTTCACTCAAATGGATGTTTCTGGGATTAAACATAGGCAAAGTATTGGTGGCTTTGTTTATTACCGATGGTTCTAAATCAATTAAAACCGATCGTGGGGTGTATTTCCCCGTGCCAGAAATGGTGAAAAACAAATCAGCTCTGTCTTCTCTATCGTTTGATGTCCTATTGCTTTCATAGCCCTCGAACTCAGGAAAAGGTTCTTCCTGGGGATATGGAGTCAGACTGCCATCAGCGAGAATTCCATGCTCCAACGCCAATTGCTTCCAATATTCTATCCCAATTTGGTTCCCACATTGACCTGCCTGGAGTGTTATCGTCTCTCTACAAGATTAGTATTCTGTACATCGTTATTTCATAACTTATTCCACATACCCTGGCATGTTGTTGTTTTGAGTAAATCGCGTTCGGATTTTCTCATCTCAGATCTAGTTCTCTACATAAGCTACGGATACGGGAGTGGCCCTGTGCGAGCTTGGGGTCACGCTAGCCGTGGATTGGTGCTGTAACTCTGGTTGGATTGGCTACGGAAAAGAGGAGGACAGCAGTGGAAAAAAAGATCTAAAAAAATATGGAGGAGACCGGAATCGAACCGATGGCCTTTTCCTTGCAAGGGAAATGTCATACCCCTAGACCACACCCCCATTTCATAGTTTGTAGCAATGGAAGAGAACCTCACTGTGAAGGAGGTGAGTCAAAAAGAATCATTCTATGATCAACCTTTCTCATCATCCATAAGGACTTGTTTCACCACCAGTCTTGAGATTCCAAATGTACGTTAACATTAAGTTTTTTTGTGTGATTTTTGCAAAATTTTCAAGAACAAGAGTAAACGGTATTTAGTTCATTTAAAGTCGTTGAAGAAGTACGTTTCACACAAACTATGCAAATACTTAGGAGCCTGAATAGAGTAACCCAGGTGAAGCTTAGCGGACCATCGAATGACTCACCAAACAGGATTCACATACACCCAAAATCTACCAGATTTATTACTCTTACAGTCTAGAGTCTTCGTTAGACCACCATTATGTCCCGTTCTTTCAATTTTTTTGGAAATGTAATCCAGTAATAGTCTGAAGACTCTTATCAGAAACCACGAGGTCATCTACAAGTCCCCTGCCTAAGATAATTGTGAGCAGTATAGATTCTCTAATTGACACTATCGCGATAACTATTTAATTCTCTAATATGGCCGGCCACAGAAGAATAAGATTGTTACTTCTTTTAACAATAATTCTATTGACGGTTGGAGTCCTTGTCATAAGACCCCATATAACAGGCGAGGTTCCTTTATTGATTGACCCTGAACACAATACAAAGTTTCCTGAAGAATCTAACGAGGAGTTTGATAAATGGAGAGCTAATCGGAAAGCAGAAGCAGAGAAACAAAACGCAGACATTGAGGTTAATGATGTGCTTGATGAAGAGAAAACCAAGGGAAAGGATGATCAAGAAGTTACCACCGGCGAAACCTCTAAGGAGAAAGGTCAAGCCCCAAAACTGTCAACTGAAAATAATGTAGTGGGTGACACCGGCCCTAAACCGCCATCCAAACCACATCAGTACAAAATAGAGAAGAAACCCCAAGAAGTCGTCAATGACCAGGAGGAAAAAACCGATGAAGAAAAGAATAAAGAAAATGAGGATCAGGAGGAGGTAAATGAGGATAAATCTACTGATGAGGAGATAAATAAAGACGAAGTAAATGAAGATGAAGTAAATGAAGATGAAGTAAAGAAAGATGGCAAAACCTTGCCAATCCCCAAAACCCAACCGTTTAGCCCCCCAACCAAAGGCAGCGAAGATGGGCCTAATGTTCCTCGACCCCAATCGACTTCTAAAGCAAAACCCAATGAAAACATAATCGTGGCTGGACAAGCATCAAGTCCGGAAGAACAATCAGACAAAACCCAGAATTCCCAGAAAGCTACTCTGGGAGGACCCCCTCAGAAAGCCGGCAAAAGTGCAAAACGCAAAAAGAAGCCAGCCAAAAAACCAGAAAATCCACGAAACCCAGGGAAATTTCTAGGCGGCATAGAGGAGGTCGATGGCACGGAGATTCCGGCCAGTGGCAGTATTTACGAGGAAGAAGGAGACGAAGAATTATTCAAGAGTTTTGAAGCAGCCAAAATTGGAGAAATCGAACATGACGACTCACTGTTCAATTTCGGTCAAACCTCACACAATTTAGGAGTACTACAACCGGGAGTAACACCTAGTATTATAACCAAACCTCCAAGGTCCCCACCTCAAATTGAGGACGATTTTTCCCGTATTTCCGTTCAGCCATTGAACTTTAGGATTTATTCTCACAATGTCAAGAACGGTGGCCATGATGTCCTTGTTCCAGGAGAGGAAAAATGGAAAGATCGATACAGAAAAGTCGCTAGTTCTATCAAGTTTCTTGGCCAATTCAATACCATTGTAGCTTTGCAAGAAGTGTATAAATTTCAAATGATCGACATTATGAAGGAATTAAACATGTTTTCTCCATCTGAACTGCCTGAATGGTCGTATTTCGGAGAAGGTAGAATTGATGGCGACGAAATAGGTGAGTTTGTGCCAATTTTATATAAAAATGCCGAATGGGAATTGACTTTTAATGACACGATTTGGTTAAACGACCAGAATGAAAGAAAGTCGGTTGAAGGCTGGGATGCACAATACTTACGGATCTTGTCTTTTGTCACGCTTAAGCACAAACAAACAGGCAACTATATCAACGTATTCAACACTCACTTGGATCACAAGGGCGAATTAGCACGAAGAGGATCAGCAGAGTTGATTGTTCGTAAAATGGCAACCATCAACAAATGGCCATCGTTTTTGACGGGAGATTTGAACCTTGAAAGAAGAGAAAAGTCGTACAAGTTACTCACCGATCACTTAATCGACACTAAAACTCATGTTACGGCATTCAATCGGTATGGTCATTCTGAATCAACAGTTACAGGGTTCGAAGGTGAAGTTTTAAGTGCTGGCGGACAAAGTATCGATTATATCTTCGCCCCATCTTACACATCAAAAATCAATGGTGCAATCGATTGTGCCAAAGTTGACAAATCAAAAAATGAGGCAAAACAACATTTGTATTTGCGATTGGAGAGTTATGCAATGCTACACTCGAAATTCGATGGGGCCTACATGAGTGACCATAGACCACTAGTGGCAGACTTCCATTTAGAAGCAAAATGCCCTCCTCAGACGACTTAAGTACCACTTTCGCGTTTGCGAATCAAAACAAACTTTGATAATTATGGAGAATCCCCATGAACAAACACAGAATGCTTTGCTTTCACGGATCATAAATAACATGGTATGTATCAGGTCGTAGTGATATGGAAAGTGAGAAATTCTAACCACCAGGAAACTTTGAACGAGTCAATAGTGGGAATGAACAAAGCGTTACAAGACATTAATCGTAAGAACTTAGAACTTGAAATGGTGTCTCAGATGTGGGAAAACTATTCTTATATATCCAAGAATAACTTGGAAACGACTGGGGAGAAACGAGAGCCGATATAAGACGGCAGGACGTCCGGGGAACGCTGGAAGTCTCCCTGGAGCGAGAGAAGCTTTGGTGGAAGGCAGGTTTTGGAGGAGCCAGAGAAGCTTTGGTGGTAGGCAGGTTTTAGATCAAGTGAATTGCTGGGGCACTTGGTCATTGATAGAGAGAATTTTTGAAAGAAACGATGTGATTATTGTCGTTCCATAGAAAAAAGTTCCAAAGAAAAGAGGTTTAAAGAATATGAGACTGCCTCAAAAGGAAAAGATCCAGCAACGAATCATACCTTCATGAATCCTGAAAACCTCTACAAATCGTTTCTATGCCAATATATTAACTATTATAATACACATCCACCCACGGTGCCCCTTTTCAATTCTTTCACCTCATATCAATCGTCATAATTTGATATCTAATTGGAAGTCTGGGTGGGTAATAACCCGAATCTCTTTTTTAACGTCACTCTTTGTCTAGAGTACTTATCGTCAGGAGAAAATCTCGCAGGATGAGCAGACTTGGTGATCTCACCTTCTTCTGTCACTTTCTTCAAGGTATATAATCTCTTGCCGTCTGGCCCAATGGTATACATCAAATGCATCTTGTCAATATCTCTTCTCTTCGCAAAAAAATTTTCCCTGTCGCATTTTCAAGTGCGAAATAAGTCGCACGACATTTCACGAAAACTGCCATTTTGACATTTATCAACTACCGCCGGGTGGAGATTTGATCTGGTTGAAGATTTGGTACAAGGACAGATCAAGGCTCCTGATTAAGTGGTAGAGATACATCTGAGATCGACTTTCTATCATGGTGCCGCCCAAAAAGGATGCGTTTGCGGACATTTTTCAATCGGCTGCTGGAAGTTCAGCCAGTTCTTTAGATAGAAGAAAGAACTTATCTGACTTACAGAGCCAAAAGGGTGGAAATAACGGTACTTTTAACGATTTTAATAATGGTACAAGTAACATGGTTCCCTTGGTGGCTTCCAAGGCAAATGCAAATGCCAATTGGAACGATTTTGATATATTCACTTCAGGATCAACTACACCAAATAACAGTTCTCCAGCAGAGTTGCCTGCCAATTCAAGTAAAATTGACGATGTATTTGCTGTGTTTGATACACCTTCCACTAAGACAGGGGGTGGCTTACTGCCGAAGCCTATAGTGGCTTCTAAAACTCAACTGCCAAGTAGATCAAGCGAAGGCTTGAACTTACTCGATGATGATTTTACTGACGCATTCACTCCCGAGCCTGAACCAGAGGCTGATCCTGTGCCCGAACTCACGCTGCCTTTACCAACTAGACCACCGCGTACTGGTAGATCTGAACCGTCTTTACAGAGCTTTGAAAAGTCGTCACCTCGAAAAGACTCTGAAAGAGACGAACTAATAGCTCAATTACTCGATATTGGGTTCCCCACCGAGGCAGCCAACAATGCCATCGATGAAGTGGGTATGGACTTGCAAGAATGTGTTAATTTCATCATGAGCGGACGCAGCCTGAGAGCTTCAGACCGCCCCACACTGCGGACTCTGAAACCTCAAACCCCTAAAGAACTCAATTTTAATGAACTCTCTAACGAGTTTTTCAACAAAGCCTCAATATTCTTCAACAAGTCAAAGGAAACGGTTAGAAGGAATATTGAGCAGTTCCAACTGTCACCAATAGCGGAGAATCTTACCAGCAATTTGACAGGAAAACGTCCAGATAAGTCAATGCCAGCATGGATGAGAAATCAAGAGAAATATAAGAGTCAGGCTGCAGAAAGGAATCCCAATGGAGAAGATTTTGAAGACTATGGCGAGGATTCAGAAAATATCGACCATGAAGCTATACAACAATTCATGGATTTACAACGTCAGAAGGACAAAGAGAGAAATAAAGCTAGGATAGCTCAAATAAAGTTTCAAGTGAATGGCGCACGATCCCCTTCACCTAAGAAGCCCGAACCACCTTCGAGGATTGGCACAGAACCAGACAGGAGAATATCTGTGTCTTCTCTGGACAACCAGAGTCCCCAAGTCCAGAGTCTGACTCCTGTGGCTGCTCCAGAAGTTGATCTTTTGGGGTTGAATGGAGATTCATTGTCGAGGGCTCAAAAATTTAAAACCGGCCCTGATGTGGAATCCACCTACGTTTCATCGAGAAGGAGAAGACCAGTAACTTCTGCATCCACTACCTCAGTACCCAGAAAAACTACAAAAGAACCTTTGGATCAGTTCAGCCAATCCGATTATGAGACAGGAAAGGAGAGAGCTACTAAATCCTTCACCAACGGGGACTACGATGATGCCTCAATCAATTATACCAAATGTTTGAACGCATTGCCTCCCACCCATGAGTTGAGAATAGTGATTTATTCCAACTTGGCAGTTACCTGCATCAAATTAGGAAACTACAAACAGGCAAGGGACCATTGTAATGATGGATTGTCACTCATCAATAAAGAAGAAATTTCTGATCTCACATACTTAATCAACGATAAGACCATCAAATTGTGGTATATCAAGTTGCTTTCCCGTAAGGCAGAGGCATTGGAGATGATGGAAAGTTTTCCTCAATCTTTGGAGTGTTATGTGGAATTGGTACAACTTGGAGTCAACGATAAAAAGGTCATGGACGGTAAAAGAAGGGTGAATAATATAGTAAATCCTTCGACTAAACAACTACCAAAGCCGAAACCCAAAGCAGCCACCCCTCCAATCAATTCCAATAACGAGAATGTGAAAAGAGTCCAAGAACAGAATCGAAAACAAAAAGAAAGAGATGTCCAAAGATATCAATTGCATGATAAAGTTCAATCGAAGGTATTTGGATGGTGTAATGGTAACGAAGACAATATTAGAAGTTTATTAATAGGCCTCCCTGATGTTTTGCCTGCAACTTTAGGCTTCCCATTTTTGACAACTAAAAAGATCACACTCAATGACCTAATGTTGCCCAAGAAAGTCAAAATCAATTATGTGAAGGTGATTAGCGCAATCCACCCCGATAAATTGAGTAGCCTTGATCTAAAAGTCGAAGATGAAATGCTTTGTCAATCCGTTTTCATAACGTTGAACAAGTCTTGGGAGACGTTTAAAGAACAAAATGGGATCAATTAATAGCGATTTACCGTTTTAATTATTTATATACATCTACTTCCTTCTTCTTGTAGAAGTTGATCTTGTACCCCTGCCGGAGCCTGAAGATCCCGAAGTGTCATCTTTGATTTCTACGATTTTGGGTACAGTTTCATCGATCTGAGCTGATGCATCATTAATTGCTTCCTTGGTTTCTTTAGCCCAAGAGGATAGCAAGAACAGAATCACATTTACCACTGCAAAAAATACGGTGAAGACGAATAAGAAAATCCCCGAATAAACCAAGGCTTTCAAAGGATCATTCATTAACGTAGGAACTGGTTCCATATTGAAGTCAAACCACCAGTCTTTCATATTCAAAAATTCTCTTTTGAAAAGCAAGAAGAAAAATACATAAATTTGAGTGAATGTTGAAGTATCGTCATCATTAAGTAATTCTTCAAAGGACTTTGGAGGAGGCGAGGGACCCCTGATTGCCTTAGGTTTATTTATGTCATAGTCTTGTTTTTCCAACTCTAATTTGGGTATGAAAGTAGCATTACCGATGCTTTCTGCCTCAGCAATCGAATAACCCAAGTATATGTTGTCGAATAAGATGTCATTTTCAACAGTCCACAACTCGAAGCCTAAGCCACCGATCAACTCCAATTTCGTGGGGGCTGCGTCTTCGTAGTAACTAGGATTGGGAATCATTCTTGGTTTCCACTCACCTTTGTAGTTTGGATTTTTGATCACTGGTTGGACCCATGGACCCTTGTAGTTGGCATTAGGGACCAAAGGAGGTTCAAACTTCCCGCATCCTACTGAGCATTTAGGATTACTGATTACAGGCGGTTCCCAAGTTCCATCTTCATCATCATCCCATAATGGAGGTTTTTGAGCAGAAGGATCATAAATGAATTCGGGTTCATCTTCGAGCCATCCTTCAGGCTGGGTAACATCAGGATCAGAAACATAAGCACTGGCGAACTTCTCGTCATAGTCAATTGGCTTGGAAACAGAATCGTCAGCGATATATTCCAATTCGTCCCAGTTTTCAGGCTTGATGTCAGATTCATCAACAATTTCTTTAGGTGGATTCAACCTAGGATGTAAAAGATCAGGCGACTCAAGAAAATTACCAGCTTGGGCAACACCACCATTGATTCTGATCTCGAAATCGGCATTTTTCTTCAAAATCAACGTATATAGCGTCGACAACAGCGTATCTCTCGTTAACGGCGTCCGAGTTAAATGTTTTTCCTCGTGAATACCAAGAACAGGATTAAACCGATTCAAAATCAAATGAATCTTGTCTTTGGAACCGCACTTGTCAGGACCAAACATCACCAGAAATGGTGTATCATTGTTGAAATCACCCTCATTTTCGAAATTTTGATTCAAGAGTTTTATATAACCGCCACCACATCTTAAACCATTTTGAAATTTTACTTCATATTGGAGAACCAAGTCAGAGTTGGAGTTATCAAAAGGGATATCGAACTTGTGAGATATACCGAAATGGGAAGCGGCAGATTTCATCACCAAACCGCTATCGTTATAGAATCCAGGATATTTCGTAGACGATTCGATGGTCCATCGTCCACTATATGAATATTCACCATTCTTCTTTGCTTGGGAAGGAATCCATTGTGACTGATTTAGGTGACTATATGAAAATTGTTCAAAGTAGGAGGAGGGCGACAACAACGAGGTATCGTAGGGGACAAATTCCGAATGATCTAAGCCGGTGATGAAAGGGGCAAGTGATAGCAATAGCAACGGGACTTTCATGGTGGCACGCAGTAGCGAGAAATCGCGACGATGCTGGGAGAGTTTAGGGGAGAGTATGGAAGATTGGAAGATTGGAAGACTTAGATTGAGAAATGAAGATGAGGTCGATGTAGAGGAGAGTTATGAATGAGTGAATGGGGGGAGCAGATCAGTAGGCTATTGTATAGAAGACAAAATAGGGCGAGATAATATATTGAGCTCAATAGGGTAGAAAATTAAGTATGGAGAGTAGTGAAATGATTGAATGAACGGAGTGAGACAACGATACTTTAGTCCAAATGTTGATACTATAGGTCTAATATGGACTAAAGGCGGTGTGAAGTTTTAAGTATAAACGAATAATGAATTGATGAATTTAGTGATAAATGGAATGATAATAGAGTGATAATAGAGTGATGATAGGTGATAAAAAGAGTGTAACAGAGCGATAATAGAACGATAAATAGAGCGATAGATATAAGTGCAACACCAGAAGACAATTGTATCTTCTACAAACAGACAACCACATCGGTTAAACAAACTCACTGAATAATCGAACAATGTAGAATATTTCGTTAATTCCATTGAGTGAGTCTATATACCACTCAATCGAATTTAGGAATTCTCCTGAACATAAGTTTCATAGCACCCAATAATAATCGGTCACCGTATCAGTCTGGTATTGTAACACCGTCTAGCTAAATTGCCTAAATCGATGGTATAACCTCCTTCTTCCAAGGTTGCGAAGATACATTTTATGCAATCATGGCACAAGAGTGAAAAGTTAAAGAACCAGTATCATTTAAGCAATTGACAACATCTACAGAAGTTTCGTACAAGTCTTGTGTCTCTGGTGCCAGCACCTAGTGGAGACACTTCTGAAATGTGAACAATAGTTAGCCAATGATCGTGACACAATATAAATTCATTCTTCGACTGACCTAACTACTAGTGATTTCCAACGATAAGAATAACCTCATGTACTTCAAAATCAAAGATAATGTACCGTGGTGCCAGCAATTAAAAACACAGTCGATATTGAACTGGGCACTTCAAAATGGAGTTACAGAATCATTGACTATCAATTACTCGTTAATTCGTTACTTCCCCAATTCCACTCCTCTGGTTTCATTACCGATTCTCTTTTGGAACTAACTGTTCTAGTTGTCTTATATCCCAGTTGTTATTGATGGCCGAGTCATACAATCTACAATGAGAAAAG